>JBBPBX010006125.1:51813-69553 GCA_038048925.1 Garcialebias charrua
TTCTTAGAATTTTGGGTTTTCGCTTTACCTTCTCAGGAGCCATGGCTGAGAAGAGTCGAGCTCGTTAACAGTGCTAACGTTGTCCGGAGACGTCTCCCTCGTCGCGTCGCTTTCGCCGGTTAGCCTGCTACTCGTAGCGGTAGCGGTGCGGCGCAGTTAGCGCCATCGAGCGAAGCAGCTGCGAAGAGAGAAGCTTCGAGGTTAGGAAAAAAAAACGCTGGACTAGCTCTCGCCAGCCCAGCAATACGCAGGAAATTTCTCTGTACGCTCAGCGTAGGGAGCGAGCTCACCTCTAACGAGCGATGTGACAACAGAGAAGTCCCACGAAGTTTCAGGTTTAAGCGAGGTGAAGGGCAAAAAGAGACCGTTTGGATGGGCGTCCGCATCCAAGTACCTAGAGGGCGGGGCCACTGGGGTGACACTGACGACCCCTGCCGTAAAGGCGTGAATGTATTCCTTCAGGTAACCACGCGAGGGCGCAATTTCCCATAGCAATAGTGTTGCACCGAGTGACTGACCAATAAGGGAACCATAAATACATCACCTTGGCGTATAAGTCGCATGGCATGTAAATTATGCAAAGAAACGCGACTTATAGGGTGAAAAATATTGTACAGTAATTCATCCTACTTGCACTGCTATATTCTACCATGTTGTTTACTATATTTTTTGGACCTTGTAAATATTATTTCTTTATCACTTTTTGGTACTTTGTATTTTTATTGCATGCTTTAGTATTTCTTTTTTTTTTTTTGCGAGTTGAATTGGTTCTTCTCATCCTGAACATTTCATTGCATTGCTGACCTCGTGTTAACCTGCATATGACAAATAAACAACATAACACAATCTGTATGATCTGGCACCATTTCCAGCCAGCTCTATAACAAAAAGCTGCAACCTCTACACCCACGCACACCCATGTATGCACATACACGCACATGTAACATGTTGGAAATACATTCCAGGTACAGTACCTTTTCTTTTTTTCTCCATTAAAATGAACACCTAGTGCACCAGTTTTATCCATTGCCAAATCAATTTATGCTTATTTTGTATTTACAGTTGTTATGTCTAACATTGCAGATTACTCTGAACACATTTCAAGTTAATATTAACTGTAGATTAATTTAAAGAAAGGAGAACTGTACCCAAACACTCAGACGATCTTTGGGTAATCATTTGCAATGCATAAAAAAAGTTATTCTCCCTAAGCTGAGACAAAATTTAATATTCATTATAATATGTCCACAAAGACAGAAATAAAAAAGTGTATCGCTCATTTTTTCTTTCATAAGAATGAGTAAGTGTCCAAAAAGAGAATTAATCTATTTTTAACAGTGTGTAAAAATGCATACAGAGATATAGTGGACCTTTAATATAAAATAAATAAATTAATTAAAACAAGTCTCTCTTGTAAATGAGTCCCTGAGGCTCAATGGGAACTAACCTGTATAAATAAAGGTTGAATGAAAACAGAAATCTGATTTGTAGCTTTTTTCTGATTTTTTTTTCTAACTCCAGTTTAACTCAGGACACCACATCAGCTTGTTGGTCTCAGCAAATGTGATGCACCATAAGGACAGGTGTTTTCATCAAGCACAGTCTAAGGCCCTGTACACACGTAGCCTGGTGTTTGAAAAACGAATATTTGCGCAAAAAAATATCTCTGTCCATACATGTTCGAATATTTAAAATGTTTGTCTACATGTCCCGTTTTTTTCACCACAGAACGTTGTAAAGTTGTAAAGAATATGCTGAACCCATAGGTGGCAGTGTAGTGCTGTCACAACCCTTCAACCCATGCAGCCACACTTCCTGTTATTTTTTTTATTTTTTTCTTTCGTTTGTGTGGACAGACCGTGAGGTTGAACTACTATTAAATACCGTGTTGGAGTACAAAGTTAATAAAACGCAGGAAAATGTCGACTAGGAATCATGTCAGAGCAGGTATGTTGACTTTTTAGTGCTTTTTTTAGAGCATTATGTGACGTGAGCGCCGCTCCAGCTGGAGCATAAACCTCCGTTCTGAAAGTCCACACGCAGACTCGAAAACGGAGAGTTCTCAAATCTTCACTTTGGCCAGAGTTTTGTTATTATTCGTTTATAGTTACATCAACCGGCGTTCACGTGTCGATGAAAGCAGGGCTGGACTGAAACAAAAAATCGGCCCGGGCATTTTGAGCAGAGTGGCCCACCAGGTATTGATGGAAAGAGAATGACGCTCGTGAATGGAAACAAATTTCTTGTGACAGTGCTTGCAAACTGTAATGAAAAGATACTTTTTTATTTAAGTCAGTAATTCTATGATGACCCATGTTATCATGGCACCCTGTCAGAATGATTATAGTCAGAGCAAGATGTGCTAACAGCAATCACTCTTAGATATTGCTTGTATTTATGTCTGTTTTCCCTTGACCCAACAAGGTGCTTAGAATAAAATCATAGTTTATTAAGATGACATAATGGTGTTTGTTAAACAGTATTTATAGGAAACCATACCATACCATGCCTCAAAAAGGAGGAACCATCAGAGAGCCTGATGGCTCTGTAACTACATAACTAATAAAGACAATATTTAAATAATATTTAAATAAAATAAAGTTTTAATCAATTCAACCTTGTACTGTTTAATTTGATGTTGTTGAAAAAAAAAAGATGTTAAGTTACACAAGATCATTCTCAAATATTTTTTACTGCTTTTTGCTTCAGGAAGAACAGAAAGAAAACATGTTTTTCTGAGAATCTACTTTTACTAACCTAACCCATTTCCCAGTCTTTGTTTTGCTGTATGCAAAGCATTGTCGTTTTTTTTATTTTATTATAAGCATACGAATAAATCAAATACATTTTCTTGTGCTGTGTTTATTTATTTTTCGTCATAGTGTAGGCGGCGGCGAGCAGGACCCGGTGCTGCGCATTCTCTGCCTTATTCGCCTTCTCTCAGACTCCCACCCAGCCCAGCTGGTCACCCTGTATTAGACTCAGAGTCATGTGTATTTCATCACTTCTTACCTGAAGTTGAGTATTTCCCACGCTCGCATCGGCATCTGCGCGGCTGCCGCGGGTCTCCCGCTCTCCTGTCGCCATTTCTCGGCCTCATCCACCTGCAGACCTCCGCTGTCGGCACCTGTGGCTGCTGCTGCTGAGGTGGCCGCTCCACAGCCACCAGCAAACATCTGGGTTATTTTTATACATTTTGCAGCATCTGCCTGAAGGGCTTGTCTCTTTTTAATCCTATTTTTTTCGGCGCCTCCTTTTCGCTTTTTGCTGCTCTCCATGTCGTCTTCTCCTCTCTGTGTATGACTGATTGATTGGTCTAAAGGGGAGGGGCTGGTCGGGCCGCCAAAGAGTGCTGAGAGATTTCATTGGATTAGCTCGATGTCGTTCAAGAAAATCAACCAATCGGCCGTCGCGATTGACAAAAAAATAGCTATAATTTATTTTTTTGGTTCATGACAGTCAGGACCGCCCGGGCGGCCCAAAAATCACAGACGGGCCGGCCGGCCCAGCGGGCATTTGCCCGGTGTGCCCGATGGCCAGTCCAGCACTGGATGAAAGGCTAAACCGCATGCTAAACTGTTTGGTTTTACTGATAAACGGCTACGTGTGTACAGGGCCTAAGTTGCATGTAAATATATATTTATTTATTATTTTACTTCCATACACATTACACTATGTTGTACAAAGAAGCTCTGCGAGTAACTGCAATAAATTTTCACCCAACTTTTAATAATTTAAGTCATGTAATCTGTATAAATCCACATTTACTTGATAAAACTCATATTTAGAGAATACCCAGAGTTCTGTTACCTTGACCAGTTTGGGGTCCTGGTGTGGGAGCTGGCTGTTGGGTAGTTTGTCTCTGTGGACAATCCAGGGGTGTTTGAGGACCTGCCTAGCAGTCAGTCTCTGATGAGGGTCCACATGAAGCATCTTGGACACGAGGTCCTAGAAGCAGCAAAACATCAAATGAGTCTCAAAAAGCTAAGTCTGGCCCTCTGGACATTCAAAAAATAAAACAAAACAAAGCAAAAAAAAATTGTAGAAACGTTTCGTCTTTCATCCGAAAGACTTCCTCAGTCTGAGGTGCTGTATTCAGCTCAGTCTTATAAATAGCACCCTCTCACAGTGGATCAACCAGTTGGCTGATGACAGACGAAACCAGCTGCTCACATGATCAAGGAGGACCATCAGCCTAACGATGGATCATTAGCACCCTGATGGTTGTTTGCTATTCACAGAGGGCTGAGTGATACTAGCAATAACAGCATTGTAAGAGGGGGACAGTTGAACCCGGAGGCCTCCACCCCGGTTTAATGATGGACGGTTTCTTTTCACAAAGATGGCCTCCTTTACTCCTCTCTCAAACCATTCCTCTCTATCAAGGATGTGAACATCTTCATCCCTGAAAGAGTGACTGCTGGCCTGGAGATGAGTGTAGACCACAGAGTCCTGACCTGATGATGTTGATCTTCTGTGCTGGTTCATCCTTTTGGCCAGTGGCTGTTTAGTTTCCACGATATAAGACTGATCACAGACCTCCTGACACTGAACAGCATACACAATATTACTCTGTTTGTGCCGGGGGACTGGATCTTTGGGATGAACCAGTCTTTGCTGTAATGTATTTTGGGGTTTAAAAGTCACTGGGATGTTGTGTTAAGAGAATAAAATAATAATCTCAGGAAGGAATAAATAATCTCAGGAAGTCCAACATTTCACTGATCACATCAACTCTGTGGATAAATATATCAAGTTCACACGAGACGATGTAAAAAATGGCAGGTTGGCTTTCTTGGACTGTGAGCTCTCAGTTTCTGATAGAGGAAATTTGCAAACCGAGGTGTACCACAAACCCACCCACACAGACCAGTATTTACAGTTTGACTCCCATCACCCTCTAGAGCACAAATTAGGAGTCATCAGGACTCTGGCTGTGTCTCAATTCAGGACCCAGCCTAGCTGGGCCGAGTAGGCCACGCACTCACAAGGCCGGGTGGGCTGGATGAAACTGCTGAAATGGGACGGTCTAGCCTTCAGGTTTGCGTGATTACGTACTTCCGCCTTACGTACGGCAAACGTGTTGAGCCGGCCTTGAAGTGGGTGGGGCGTTCTCTTGAAGTGGGTGGGAAGTGTGTGTGTGGAAAGAAGGGACGCCGCTAAAAAACATTTGTTAGCTGAATATATATATATTTGTGTTTCTGAGTTTACTGTTTGAAAATAACTGATTACAAATCAGCTTATTTTACACGTGCGTAGCAAGGATTTTCTGAGGGGCGATCTGTTAAAACTCAGAGTGGACCTACAAAAAGCAAGCTGCCCAGTAGGTCACTGCATTAAGCATTGGGTTGGCGCGCAGATACTTTTCTCAAAAGCTGGTTCGAATCTCACTCAGTACGGTTAAAACTTGTTTTAAGTTTGTCTTTTATTGGATAAAAAAAAAGGAGTTTCACAAACTCCTTTTTTAAAATCTCAGTCCTCATATTTTTATCCAATAAAAGACAAACGTAAAATAAGTTTTAACCGTACCGAGTGAGATTCGAACCAGCTTTTGAGAAAAGTATCTGCACGCCAACCTAATGCTTAATGCAGTGACCTATTGGGCAGCTTGCCTTTTGTAGGTCCACTCTGAGTTTTAACAGATCGCCCCTCAGAAAATCCTTGCTACGCACGTGTAAAATAAGCTGATTTGTTATCAGTTATTAACAAACATTAAACTCAGAAACACTAATATATATTCAGCTAACAAATATTTTTTTAGTCGTTTCTGTAGTTAAATTTTAATGAGTTAGAACGAGCTGATGACTCAACAACACGCAGCAGTCCCGCCCCTGCACGCAGAAAGTCCCCCTCCCCCCGAAATCTCTGCTGGCGCTACGAATTCTGGGATAGCCTCCGTCTTGAAGGATTCACGGATGCATCCTCAGATTTCGACAGGAAGTAGGCTGCATTCCTCGGCCGCATGAGGAGTCTTCGAATTGGGACAGTCTTCCGCGCGGGGCAATGACGTATGCGGCCGACAAATGCGCACTCATGAGGACGCAGCCCCTGAATTGAGACACAGCCTCTGTATCACAGAGCAGACAGCGTCCCCACTAACTCAGGAGCCAGACAGAAGGAGAAATCACACACAAAACAGGCTCTAGAGAAATGTGGATATCCTAACTGGGCCTTCCTGAAAGCAGAGAAGAAACCCAAACAGGACTCCAGCCAGCCATCAGGTGAAAAGAAGGAACCCAGACCCAGACCAGTGGTCATTCCGTATGTTGCGGGAGTTTCAGAGACATTGAGACGTTTATTTTCTAAACACAACGTCCCAGTGGCTTTTAAACCCCAAAATACATTACGGCAAAGACTGGTTCATCCCAAAGATCCAGTCCCCCGGCACAAACAGAGTAATATTGTGTATGCTGTTCAGTGTCAGGAGGGCTGTGATCAGTCTTATATCGGGGAAACTAAACAGCCACTGGCCAAAAGGATGGCCCAGCACAGAAGATCAACATCATCAGGTCAGGACTCTGCGGTCTACACTCATCTCCAGGCCAGAGGTCACTCTTTCAGGGATGAAGATGTTCACATCCTTGATAGAGAGGAACGATGGTTTGAGAGAGGAGTAAAGGAGGCCATCTTTGTGAAAAGAAACCGTCCATCATTAAACCGGGGTGGAGGCCTCCGGGTTCAACTGTCCCCCTGCTGTTATTGCTAGTATCACTCAGCCCTCTGTGAATAGCAAACAACCATCAGGGTGCTAATGATCCATCGTTAGGCTGATGGTCCTCCTTGATCATGTGAGCAGCTGGTTTCGGCTGTCATCAGCCAACTGGTTGATCCACTGTGAGAGGGTGCTATTTATAAGACTGAGCTGAATCCAGCAACTCAGACTGAGGAAGTCTTTCGGACGAAAGACGAAACGTTTCTACATTTTTTGTTGTTGCTTTGTTTTGTTTTATTTTTTGAATGTCCAGAGGACCAGACTTAGCTTTTTTTAGATTTTTATACCTGGATTATTGAGCATGCATCAGGGTATCAAATGAGTCTGATCATTTCTGGAGATCATTAAAGACTCTGAGGTAATCTGAGGTCTACCTTGGCAGCATCTGACACAGTGTCCCAGTTTCCTCCAGTTAAACTGAAGTGACCATTTCCTATCCTGTTCAGGATCTCTTTCGGGGTGTCCTCAGGCCCGTTAGCAAACGGAGTAAAACTAGTGGAAGGAAGAAAACGCAGAATGAGTACAAAGAGCAGTAAAGGTAGGTGAAATACTTAAAGTGTTGGTATTCACCCAGCCAGCATAGTGTAGAGTAAAACTCCCAAACTCCAGATGTCACAGCCTTCATCGTAACCCTGACGCTTTAGCACCTACAAGCAGACATCACCACGCATTACATTTGATTCAATTTAACGACAATCTTTAACGTTACAGCAACAACGCCTCCACATTCACCGGCGGATACCTATGTTATCGCTACTGATGAAGACGGCAGCAGCAGTTTTGACAATGACAAAACTGTTGAGTCTTTGTGAAGGTTAGGTTCGTGCTTTGAGCACTCAGACTCAGCTGATTTACAAGCTAAGCCGTAATATGGAAGCGTTTTGTGAGAACCACAGGCCACTTGCAGCTTCTGGGACTCGCCAGCATGTTGGGGACAACCTTGGAGGGGGCTCATAAGCACAAACCAGTGGAATGCCCACAAATCTGGCCCTTTTGGATTAAAAGTATCAGTAGAACTCAAGGCTGATGAGAAATAACAGTCTGCCTGAAAAAAAAAAAAACTATTGTGGTTTATCTGAATCGGACTCCCCTGCTTGGCCTCACAGCAAGGCAACTTATCAAATTTCTCCTGGGATATGTGTAAACTAAGGAAAAGCTCTGTCTATTGCCCCCCCCCCCCCACCACCATAATATACGCTCCCAATGTTTTGTTGGTCTTTTTTATTATTTTATAATAAATGACGTTTTTTGTTGTTGTTGTGGTATTTATTTATTTATGCATCTTGAGATCCTATGACATCATCAACTACTCAACTTTTATTACATTTAAAAATTATGTCGTTGTTCAACCTCTACTATCTGGAAGTGCATCATGGACAAATCTCACCGTCTTGTCATCAAATGCATATGTAACGCGTTATAAATGTTCTTGCTGGTCGAGTCCTTTGATATTTTAAATTGTGTCCTGACAAGGACAAGATGTGAAGAGATCGTTTTTGTAATACCACTATCCTCTCCTGATGGCCTTTTCACCTTTTCTATCTAAAAAGTTTAATGCCGGGTACCCACCAAACGCGTTTCGAGCAACGGAAGCGGCCGGTTTACATTGAAAGTCTAAGCTGAGGCGCGTCAAATCGTGAAGCGGCGCATTTTGAGCTTTTCAAGCGGCGCGGCAGTTCTTTTCCGCGCACGCGACGCGTCCGAAGCAGCCGACGCCGACGTTCAAATATTTGAACTTTCGACGCTCGACGCGTCGCAGCAACCAATTGGGAGAGACTCTGCTATGTGATGACGCAACGACGACGGGACTTTTTTTGGACTTTTTAAACTTACCCCAACGAGCCTCCATGAAGAAACCAGCCTCCGGTAAGAAACTTGGCATTTTTACAGTTGCCGCTGTCCGCTCGAGCGTACGATCACCCCAAACATAAAAAAAAGTTTTAATCTCAACAAAGACTTTTGGAGCTGCAGTTCGGCTCGTAGAAAACCCACTCAAGTAGTAACGAGGCTCACGTACAGCTGATTTTATCTGCCCGGTGTACAAGAAACAACCGGAAAAGGAGCCAGACGCTCCTCCCATTGCGCGTCATCAGACGCGTCCTCAGTGTGAGCAGATTCTGGTGACAAGCGGCCAAAAGGGGGCGGCAAGAGCATTTCTGACGCTCCAGACGCGTTTAATGGGTACTCGGCATAAGAGGCCGCACTCTCAGGAGCAGCAGCAAAGTGCACTCCGCCCACCTTTCGTATGACTGTACAAACATAATCTCACTGTATTTCAGTACAATGATAATATTATTCTGATTCTGATTCACCTCAGGAGCTACGAAGTTAGCGGTATAACATGGAGTCATCAGGAGGCCGTTGTTGGCGCGCAGCTGCTTAGCAAAACCAAAGTCACAGATCCTGATGGACTCAGGATTCCCTGATTCATCAACGTACAGGATGTTGCTGGGTTTTAGATCTCTGTGCACAACCTGAAGGACACAAAGACACAACAGTCCAACAACAGTAACAAAGACAATATGCATCCATCAGTTTCTGTGGTAACACATAGACATTTGTTGGACAACGCTGTGGTGGCTGTCCTCACCCCCTGGGAGTGGAGGTACTCCACGGTCTTGGTGATGGTGTGCAGCACAGAGCTGGCCTCTCGCTCTGAAAAGAACTTCTGCTTGAGGATCCGATCCAGCAGCTCTCCTCCTCGCATCAGCTCCGTCACCATGTACACCTGCTTCCCGTTATCGTACACCTGGGACACAAATGGATGTGACAGACTCAGCTGCTGTGAAGGTTATTGCTCCACCTACAGCAAAACAATATATAAATAAAAAAATCAGACCCACATCCTTCAGCGTTATGATGTTGGGGTGCTGTCCATATCTGAGCAGAATCTCAATCTCCTCAGACGGATCTGTGCTGGTTCTTTCAATCACCTGTCAATCACAAAAAAAACAGTTTGTTGCACTTTGCCTGTTTTTTCCTGTTTCCACGGCTGTTTTCTTTGGATGTTCATACCTTGACAGCATATTCAGTGTTGGTGACTTTGTGGATGCATCGCTTACAGACAGAGAAGGAGCCCATGCCGATGTCCTCCTTCAGTACGTACCCGTCACTGAACAGAAGGTTCTTCCCGTGCAACTGCTGCAAAGAAAGAACATGACAGAGCTGACGAGACTGGAGGATGGTGATGTTTTCTGTATAGGGCGAAAAGAAGCTGGATTTATCTGAAGAAACACTTTGTGTCTACCCGTTGCTCTAAATGTACAGCACACAGCGACTTCCTGCTTCTGTCAGACACGACGCAGGATTTTATACTGCACCTCCTAGAAGCCGTTTCAAATGTGTCTTCTCTTTTCTCATTCAAGGTTTCTATGCATTGTTATAGAGTCACACCCTGTTATTATACATTTACCAAACTAGGCGAAAATCTGGGATCAAATAATTTGATGCCAAATATATTATTTACAATCCAACATTCATAACGATCCTAAATAACTTCTTCGTTAAAAACAATTATTTGAATTTAGTTATTAATTTATTGGTTAAAGTGGCAGCAATACTGCTCAAAAATAATTGGGACAAGGGCAACAACAGGATGTAGATGTTTGGTATGACTACAAAACGAGAAGCATTTTGCAAATACCAGGTAATTAGTAACAGATTAGTAAGAGGACCTGGGTATAAAAAAATAATTTTAGGGAATCTTTCAGAAGTAAAGATGGGCAGAGGTTCACCAGTCTGTGAGAAACTGCAGGAAAAATGGTGGAACAGTTTCAGAATCAGTGGCGGTTGGCCAATAGAGGGCGCTAGAGTGCCGCCCCACCACTCTTCACTCACCACATTACATTGAATAAGACATCCAATAATTGTCATTCGGGTCATCTGGACAGTTTCTTTTTTATAGAAATGTTTCGCCCTCGCCCCCACGCACCCTCAGCAGGGTCCTGGAGGGTGCGTGGGAGTTTGCCCAACCAGTTTACATGTGCTTTGTGGACTTGGAGAAGGCATTCGACCGCGTCCCTCGGGGGGTTCTGTGGGGGGTACTCCGGGAGTATGGGGTACCAGGCCCATTGATATGGGCTGTTAGGTCCCTGTACGACCGGTGTCAGAGCTTGGTCCGCATTGCCGGCAGTAAGTCAGGCTCGTTTCCGGTGAGAGTTGGACTCCGCCAAGGTTGCCCTTTGTCACCGATTCTGTTCATAACTTTTATGGACAGAATTTCTAGGCGCAGCCAAGGTGTTGAGAGGATCCGTTTTGGTGACCTTAGAATCGCTTCTCTGTTTTTTGCAGATGATGTGGTCCTACTGGCTTCATCAGTTCGTGATTTACAACTTTCACTGGAGCGGTTTGCAGCCGAGTGTGATGCGGCCGGGATGAGGATCAGTTCCTCCAAATCCGAGGCCATGGTCTTGAGCCGGAAAAGGGTAGCA
The DNA here is from genome assembly GCA_038048925.1 of Garcialebias charrua. Taxonomy (NCBI): domain Eukaryota; kingdom Metazoa; phylum Chordata; class Actinopteri; order Cyprinodontiformes; family Rivulidae; genus Garcialebias; species Garcialebias charrua. The sequence continues at coordinate 62,956 of JBBPBX010006125.1, forward strand.
TGCCCTCTCCGGGTCGGGGAGGAGGTCCTGCCCCAAGTGGAGGAGTTTAAGTATCTCGGGATCTTGTTCACGAATGAGGGAAAACTGGAGCGTGAGATCGATAGGCGGATAGGTGCAGCGTCCGCAGTGAAGCGGGCGCTGTACCGGTCTGTCGTGGTGAAGAGAGAGCTGAGTCAAAAGGCAAAGCTCTCAATTTACCGATCGATCTACGTTCCCACCCTCATCTATGGTCATGAGCTTTGGGTTATGACCGAAAGAACAAGATCTCGGATACAAGCGGCTGAAATGAGTTTTCTCCGCAGGGTGGCTGGACTCTCCCTTAGAGATAGGGTGAGAAGCTCAGTCATCCGGGAGGGACTCGGAGTAGAGCCGCTGCTTCTCCACATCGAGAGGAGCCAGTTGAGGTGGCTCGGGCATCTGGTTAGGATGCCTCCTGGACGCCTCCCTGGTGAGGTGTTCCGGGCATGTCCCACCGGGAGGAGACCCAGAGGAAGACCCAGGACGCGCTGGAGGGACTATGTTTCTCGGCTGGCCTGGGAACGCCTTGGGATTCCCCCAGAGGAGCTGCTCCAAGTGGCTGGGGAGAGGGAAGTCTGGGCCTCCCTACTTAGGCTGCTACCCCCGCGACCCGACCCCGGATAAGCGGAAGAAGATGGATGGATGGATGGTTTCGCCCTCTATCTGGAGGGCATCATCAGTCAGAGGAGTTCCAGCAAACTGTTTCCCCACCAAGCAGGAAACACCTTAAGTGGACCGACCAGTTTGCTGGAGTCAAGATGGTTTCTTTGGTACCTGGATGATTGAGCATGAACGTTGTTGCCTTGAACCACTTTGGCTGTGGTTGCCTGTCTGGGAGGAATCAACGAAGGACAGGACGGCCTCCAGAAACCATCTTGGCTCCAGCAAACTGGTCGGTCCACTTAAGGTGTTTACTGCTTGGTGGGGAAACAGTTTACTGGAACTCCTCTGACTGATGAAGCCCTCCAGATAGAGGGCGAAACGTCTCTATAAAAAAGAAACTGTCCAGATGACCCGACTGAAAATTATTGGATTTGGTACCTGGATGATTGAGCATGAACTTTGCCTTGAATAATACATAAAAAAAATATTATAATAATAACATTCAAAATGACCTTATTTAAAAAAATAAAAAAGGTTAATGTCTTAGGTTTTTTTATTATTTTTTTAATGATGTTTTTGTGTTCCAATGTAAATAATCAATGCATTCTGTTTTTATTTATATTTTGCACAACAACCCATCTTTTTTAGAATTGGGTTGTATTGACCTGCCTCACTTTTTAACCCTAACTTACAAAAATAAAAATATTATTAATCCATTACCAAATAAAAAGTTTACAAGTAGAGGTGCACCGATTTCCACAATTTTGAGAGATCAACTGAAACTTACACGAGAAACTGATTTTACAGATTTTTTTTTTGTAGTTTTAACAACAATTGTCTGAACTTCATTTATATTTCAGAGCACTACCCCGTGGCCAGTTGAAACAAGTTTGTATTGTTTCTAAGATAATGTTCAAGGCTATGTTTTTCAGTAAAATAATAATGGAAAATTGAAGGTGCATTGTGACTTTATAACACCTGACAGTGTCGCTTATAAAACAAAATTGGAATCGTCAGGTAAGACTTTAGAAATCGGTGATCGGCCAGAAAACTGCTATCAGTGCACCCCTAGTTACAAGACAGTCCTTGTTAAGATTAAAAATATGTTTGACTAACTTTGCTTTGTTATAATCTTGCTCTCCAGCTCACTTTGAGTCAATAAATACAGTTCCCACATGTGAACACCAGCTGACCTGGACCACCGGGTGAGGTGGGGGCTTTACGGTCTCCACCGAGTCTTCCTCCTCCAGCAGAGTTGAAGCAACAAAGCTGAAGCCTCGAAACAGCTGATGAGCTCCAGCACTGGGGGGCACGCCAGGGGAGTCTGGAAAAAACAAACAAAAAAACAATTCAATGTTTAAAAAAAGTTGTCAGGATAATCATTTACACCACAGTCTGCCTTGCTTTTAGGCACAGAGGCTACGTCACTTCTTTGCTTTGAGCTCTCACCTTTCGGCGTGCGGGATGTGAACTCCGAGTCAAAGTAAAACGTGTCATCTGGTCGGGCTACAGCCGGCCTGAATGGAGGTTTCATTTCTTTTCGGAAGAGTTTCTGTAAATAAACACAAAAGGCTTTTTACTCGCTAGCTACAAATGACATTTTGCTTAAAAGAAAACATATTCACAATCCTGCTCACATTCCAGTCTATGGTGGAGAAGAAACTGTGCCGCTTGATCTCCTCCGCACCATCTGAACCTGATCCTGCAAACAAAGCGTTCAGCATCATTCTCCTCCTCTGTGCAGCAGCGTCAGCGTGCTGTCTGATACTCACCCATCCGGTTGACAGGGTTCCTCTTGAACAAGGCCCTGAGCAGAGACTGGGCCTCCGCACTCAGGAACTGAGGCATTCCTAAGCGAGCCCTGCAGGGAGCGACAGCGTACAGTTTATACCAGCCTACGAGCTGTAAGAGGTACCACGCTTCAGTGCAGAAATCAGATTGTACTCACTTCAGAATCATATTCATGGTTTCTTTGCGGTCCTTCCCTTGAAATGGAAGCGCTCCAGTTAACATCTCAAACTAGGAGAGGAGGGGAAATTAGTACAGCTGGACAGATGTGCAGATTTAAAACAAAACACTTGCTTCAGTGCTGAAGATGATTATCCTCACCATTAGTACCCCATATGACCACCAGTCGGCGCTGTGGGTGTGCCCCTGCCTGTTCACCACCTCCGGGGCCATGTACTCCACAGTACCGCAGAAGGAATAGGCTTTCTTTTCGTGATCGATGGCTTCTTTACACAAGCCAAAATCTGGACGACACCAATAAACATCACACGGTGTCGTTTTCATAAATGTGATCATACATGTAGAGCAACAGAAGAGCTTCGCCTGCGTGACTCATCCTGCAGCTCTGAACTTCCTCAGGTCACCTTTGGCTCAGTGGCAGCAGGGCTCATTATGGCGATAAGAGTGTAATAATTAATGAGGGAAACATGCACAGGCCTATACGAGATAAACTCGTCACGGCGCCGTGAGTGATGAAGGTCAGCAGGGTGGGGGAGGTTCAAGTGTGTGTGAGTGTGTGTTTTAGGTTGGGGTGTAAAGGAAGCAGCGGCAGACTCACCTGTGAGTTTGATGTGTCCGACTTCATCCAGAAGAATGCTGGGAAGGAAACATGAAAACATTTCTTAAAGCAGAGAAGACATGTTCTTTGATTTCTATATTCTCTGATTTGAACACGTGACTTTGTTCTTACTTTTCCGGTTTGAGGTCTCTGTAGATGATGCCAAGGCTGTGAAGGTGATCCAGTCCTAAAGCCAGCTCGGCCAGATAAAACTTCACATCCTCCTCTGTGAACATCACCTGAAAGAGAAGAGACAAACATTATAAGAGCCAAGAACAAACAGACAAATACATAAATCCATAAAATTAAATAAACTCTGCAATTTATGTCAGAGTTGAGCTCAAATTAATGATTTAATTTTGAGAAAAGACTGAACTGCAGCTGTTTTGAACAAGTTTTTCGTAAAACATTATGATCAACTTTTTATTTTTATTTTTTTTTAAACTTTATTCATTTTCAGTTAAAATTGAGTAAATATTAAAACAAAACAAAAAATACAATTTACAAAGAAAATGAAAGGAAGCAGAAAGAAGATAAAATCTTATAACATCTGCTCCTTTAAAAAAAAAGAAAATACTTATAAAATAAAATACATAAATTACATTCAAACTTAAATAGGCATTATATAACATAACAAGTCAAAAACTGACTCCGTGCCAAGAACAACCGATTTCAAAAGAATAAGCTAAACAATTTCATATTTTTTCAATAGACTACTTTTTACCATTTTCTTAAACAAAAACATTGAGGAAGCGTTTTTACAACTTTTATCCAAAACATTCCACAGTTTTATTCCTTGAACTGATGTGCATCGTTCCTTTGAGTTTGTTCTAATTTTTGGTATTACAAACATTGATAATCCTTTTAAATTGTAGTTACTGACTCTCTTAATAAAATAAGATTGAATATATGGAGGTAAGGAATTTGTATGAGCTCTGTACATAACCTGAAGAATTCCATAGTCAACCAGTTCATAAAACTTTAATAAATTTAGCTGTTGAAATAGTATGTTAGATGGGTGAGTGTAATGCTTTCCTGAGATGATTCTTATTGCTCTTTTCTGTAAAATAAAAATAGAATTTGTAGATGTTTTACATGCCTTTCCCCAAACTTCAACACAATAAGTCAAATATGGAAGAACTATCGCATTATACAATATAAGTAGTGCTTTATCGTTAAATAATTATTTTGCCTTGTATAATACAGCAATAGATCTGACTATCTTTGTTCTCAAATAATTAAGTTGAGATTTCCAGGTCAGGTTCTCATCAATAATTACACCCAAAAATTTCACTTCTTTCACTTTACTAATTATATTACCATTAATTTTAAATGTAGCATCAACTGTGGTTTTTCTAAATACCCTATAATTATTTTTATTTTTTTCAAATTTAGCAATAATTTGTTAAGCCCAAACCAAGTCTGTATTTTTACAAACTCTGTTTCCATCATGTCCAGCACATGATCCAAATTTGTTCCCAAACAAAAAAAAGTGGTATCATCTGCAAACAGAACACACCTAAACAGCCCTGACACACAGTCATATGAGATCTTGTATTATCTGGTAGCATTAGCACTCTGAGTATGTGCTGGGGATGACTCTCAGCTACTACCACACCAAATTTTAGCGCAACATCTGCAAAACATCTTGAAATGGGTTGAATCCAAAAGCAAACTAGAGAAACTGCATTTCCTGCAAAAATGCAGTGTGAATTTTGATTGCTGACGAACTTGATGAAAAACGGCTGAAATTAGCTAAAAACATGCTGAAATGGAGCTGAAATGGAAAACAAGCCTAAATTATAAGAAAGCACAAATAACACATTTGTTGAGTTAGGTTTAATAAACAAAAATGAGCACAAAAATTAGGAAATTAGCAAAAAAGCTGAAATTAGCACACAAAAATAGCTGAAAAGTTGCTGAAAAGGCAAAAAAAAAAAAAGCTTAAACTACTAGAAGGAAGTGGAAGGAGCTGAAATAAGCTAAAAATGTGGACTTAGCTGAAAAAGCTCAATTTAGCACAAAACAGCTAAATAGTTGCTGAAATAGCAGAATAAGCTGAAACTAGTGTGATAAAGCTAAATGGAGCATAACAAACGGAAATTAGCAGAAATAAGTTAATTAGGCTGAAAGTAGCAAAAATTAACATAAAAAAACTAACTGATCTGAAAACAGCTAAAATGAGCTAAATGTTTCTAAAAATGTAGCTGAAAAGGTAGAAAAAGCTTTAATTTAGCACAAAAATGCAGAAAGAACATGTTTGCTCAATTAGGCTGAAAGAAGCAGAAATTAGAACAAAAAAGTGAAAATTATCTGAAAAAAGCAGAAATTAGTAAAACTGCTGAAAAGTACGTAGCTAAAAAGGCAGAAAGAAGTTTAAATTACCAGAAGGAAGTGGAGAGCACATTTTTGCTGAATTAGATTGAAAAAGTTGAAATGAGCGCAAAGAAATGTGGAATTACCTAAAAAAAAGGCTTTAATTAACATAAAAACAGCTTTATAGTAGATGAAATAGGAAAAAACTGAAACACAAAAATAAGCTGAAATTAGCGTAAAAAGCTGAAATTAGCAGAAAAAGTTAGAAGCAGCTCAAAAAATGTTGTAGTTGGCAGAAAGAATCTGAAAGAAGCACAAAACAGCTGAACGTAACTAGCCTGGCCCTCGCCTTCCTGCACAGCTCCGCTCAATTCTCATTTCCCTTCACTGCTCAGTCTGGGACTTCTCTCATAGACAAGGATTTCTCTGGTAGATTTTTGACCGGACCAATCAGAGAACAGAAGGGGCGGAGTTTTTGGCCCCTAACCCACGCCCCCACCTGTCCCAGCGCACAGCCAGCGAGCAGCCGCATGTTCTCATTCAAAGCGATGCAAAGCGATGCAGGACTGTTTTATATGTGACACAAATGTATTAAATTCCCCTTCTTAATCCCTTATCTGGAGTTTTCTTTTGTTTTTTTGCCAAAAGTCAAGTGATCGCTCCCTCCTCCTCCTCCTCCTCCTCTCTCTCCGCTGAGTGCAAAGAATAAGGAAATGACTGAGGTTGTCACGAGAGAATTAAACTAGGGTTTTACGTTGCTGCCCGAGTCCCTGCATATTTTCTGGTCTTCTGGTGTGCTGGACCAGCGCTACATGGTTTTATTTTATTTTATTAGAACGTTTTATTAACATATAAACACAGAATATGCAGCGGCAGCGAGAGACTGCAGCAGGAGGCGGAGCTGAAGTCAAGTTCGGCAGAGCACAGAGGGGGAGGGAGCAGAATGCTTTCCCTGTTCAAAATTTTTCTAAGATCCAATGGTTTTGTTCCTCAGGCAGAGGCCACGCCTCCAGCAAGAATCGTTTCTCTATGGAGAAAGTCCAGACCCTAGTACGAAGCGAAGTGAAGGACAAGGGTCTGGTTTTAACCAGGCTA
>JBBPBX010006126.1:0-18656 GCA_038048925.1 Garcialebias charrua
CGGATAGGTGCAGCGTCCGCAGTGAAGCGGGCGCTGTACCGGTCTGTCGTGGTGAAGAGAGAGCTGAGTCAAAAGGCAAAGCTCTCAATTTACCGATCGATCTACGTTCCCACCCTCATCTATGGTCATGAGCTTTGGGTTATGACCGAAAGAACAAGATCTCGGATACAAGCGGCTGAAATGAGTTTTCTCCGCAGGGTGGCTGGACTCTCCCTTAGAGATAGGGTGAGAAGCTCAGTCATCCGGGAGGGACTCGGAGTAGAGCCGCTGCTTCTCCACATTGAGAGGAGCCAGTTGAGGTGGCTCGGGCATCTGGTTAGGATGCCTCCTGGACGCCTCCCTGGTGAGGTGTTCCGGGCATGTCCCACCGGGAGGAGACCCAGAGGAAGACCCAGGACACGCTGGAGGGACTATGTTTCTCGGCTGGCCTGGGAACGCCTTGGGATTCCCCCAGAGGAGCTGCTCCAAGTGGCTGGGGAGAGGGAAGTCTGGGCCTCCCTACTTAGGCTGCTACCCCCGCGACCCGACCCCGGATAAGCGGACGAAAATGGATGGATGGATGGATGAATACTGTTGGGTAGTGTAATTACTGTACAGCAATAAATCATACCAAAGATCATGTTCGTATTACTGTCCACTGAGAACCATACCTCTTGGGCAGCATGGTTGCACAACTGGTAGAGCTGCTGCCTCTCAGCGAGCAGGTCCCCCATTCAAATCCCGGTCCGGGGGCCTTTCTGGGTGGAGTTTGCATGTTCTCTCCCTGCATGCGTGGGTTTTCTCCGGGTGCTCCGGTTTCCTCTCACAATCCAAAACCATGCATGTTAGGCTGATTGGTGAATTGACCCTGGGTGTGAGTGAAACTAGAGTGAAACAGGTCTCTCTTGTAAATGAGTCCCCGTGGCTCATCGAGGTTAGCCTGTATACCGTATTTTCCGATGTATAGGTCGCACCTTTTTATAGTTTTTTTCAAGGCCTGCGACCTATACTCAGGTGCGACCTATATATGGCTTGTTATCACTTTCGGCAAAACAAATGTTTAAATCCAGCTCATTTCACAATTATGTTCATTTATTAAGGAAAAGTTCAGCTCAGACATATATTTGCTATAATTTTTATCAAACAAATAATTGTTTTTAAGTGTTAATCTTCTTAAAAGCCTTGTTGTGCACTCCTGTGGCAGACATTTGCATCAGAGCTAAACATAGGTGCGACCTATACACCAGTGCGACCTATGTAGGGATTTTTCCAATCTATTGGTGATAATTGGACAATGCGACCTATACACAGGTGCGACCTATACACCAGAAACTACTGTAAATAAAGGTTGAATGAATGAAAACTCACACAGCACACACACAGTTTTTGCACCGCTCACCTCAGAAAGTAGGCTGAGGACGGAGGAGCATTTAGTGTAGAACCACTACACTGAGGAACAGCTTCTACCCTGAGGCTGTTAGACTCATGAAAAAATAACCACTGTGACAAAATCAATCACATCATGTTGCTGCTGATATGTTTGTGACTGCTGATCTGTTTCATGTGGTTGGGGAGAGCAAAGTCTGGGAATCCCTAGAGCTCACATCTCTAAACTGAATTGTCCTCTATGTATCCTGATGTTAGCCCATACTGTGTGAGATGCAAACATGCTGTTGTTTGCACATGTTTGGCTTCTCAATTCAAAGAAATGAGAAGGTGTGGGTTTGAAGCTATCAACCTGAGCTTTTAAATTACCATATGTGGATTGCATTGCCACTAGGTTGGCCTGACCCTGCTAGTCAGACACACAGGAGACGAATAAGGAAACAAAGCCAGTTTTACAAAAGAGAATCTCTTTTACATAAACAGCGTTGCTTCCTGTAGTGTGTGAGACCAACAAAGACCGTAAACAAACCCGCCAGGTGACAAAGCAATTAACACTAGGACTACCAAACATATGTACTTGTACATATTTTACCTATAGCTCCCATGGGAGACTGTAAAATGACAGATTGAATGAGCATTATCACGTCCATTGGTATGTATATGAGGCCATTTACATCACAGACTACAGAATCAGTTGCTATGGCAGATGAAGTTGCTAGGGGAGACTGCAAGTCCTGTCACCTGTCACCTATTCCACGGTCAAGGCGGGATTGCATTGGTCACTTTTATCTGAAGGGGGGATTGTACAGGTGATCCCCAACTTACGAACGAGTTCCATTTCTACGCCGGTTCGTATAGCTGAAACGCCGTAAGTTGAAGCCGCCGCAAGTCAAGAACTACCTGTGTTGGCCACTTTTATCTGAAGGTGGCGGGATTGTACAGGTGGTCCCCGACTTGCGAGATTGAATTAGCATTATCACGTCCATTGGTATGTATATCAGAGAGTCAGAGTCAGAGTCAGAGAGTCTTTATTGTCATTTGCACCGCATGTGGTACATGGGATGAAAACGAGATTATGTACACGGGGTCCCAGTTACATCCAACAACAAATGCAAGAGAAAAACAGTAATAACATCTAGAATAAACTAAGAAAAACATCAACTAGTAATACACTAAGCCTAATATAGTGGAAATAAACAGCAGCACGAACATGAGTTTGTATGAGCAGATGGTCACAGATGAACACAGATGAACATAGCAACAAGAAAACAGATCAGCATCAGCATGACGTGATATTTTGCAGTGTTTATTTTTTATTTTATTTTTATTTATTCATGAGTCTAACAGCCTCAGGGTAGAAGCTGTTCCTCAGTCTAGTGGTTCTACATTTGATGCTCCTCAACCTCCGTCCTGAGGGGAGTGGGACAAAGAGTGAGTGTGCTGGGTGAGTGAGGTCTTTCATGATGCAGGTGGCTCTTTTCCTGCATCTGGAGGTGTAAATGTCTGTGATGGTGGGGAGACTGACTCCAACAGACTTCTGTGCAGCCTTGGCCATATGAGGCCATTTATATCACAGACTACAGAATCAGTTGCTATGGCAGATGAAGTTGCTAGGGGAGACTGCAAGTCCTGTCACCTGTCACCTATTCCACGGTCAAGGCGGGATTGCATTGATCACTTTTATCTGAAGGGGGGGATTGTACAGGTGATCCCCAACTTACGAACGAGTTCCATTTCTACGCCGGTTTGTATAGCTGAAACGCCGTAAGTCGAGGACTACCTGTATTGGCCACTTTTATCTGAATGTGGGATTATATTGGTCACTTTTATCTGAAGGCGGGATTGTACAGGTGATCCCCGACTTACGAACGAGTTCCATCTCTACACTCGTTCGTATAGCCGAAAAGCCATAAGTCGAGGACTACCTGTATTGGCCACCTTTTTCTGAAGGTGGGATTATATTGGTCACTTTTATCTGAAGGCGGGATTGTACAGGTGATCCCCGACTTACGAACGAGTTCCATCTCTACACTCGTTCGTATAGCTGAAACGCCGTAAGTCGAGGACTACCTGTATTGGCCACTTTTATCTGAATGTGGGATTATATTGGTCACTTTTATCTGAAGGCGGGATTGTACAGGTGATCCCCGACTTACGAACGAGTTCCATCTCTACACTCGTTCGTATAGCCGAAAAGCCGTAAGTCGAGGACTACCTGTATTGGCCACCTTTTTCTGAAGGTGGGATTATATTGGTCACTTTTATCTGAAGGCGGGATTGTACAGGTGATCCCCGACTTACGAACGAGTTCCATCTCTACACTCGTTCGTATAGCTGAAACGCCGTAAGTCGAGGACTACCTGTATTGGCCACTTTTATCTGAATGTGGGATTATATTGGTCACTTTTATCTGAAGGCGGGATTGTACAGGTGATCCCCGACTTACGAACGAGTTCCATCTCTACACTCGTTCGTATAGCTGAAACGCCGTAAGTCGAGGACTACCTGTATTGGCCACTTTTATCTGAATGTGGGATTATATTGGTCACTTTTATCTGAAGGCGGGATTGTACAGGTGATCCCCGACTTACGAACGAGTTCCATCTCTACACTCGTTCGTATAGCCGAAAAGCCGTAAGTCGAGGACTACCTGTATTGGCCACCTTTTTCTGAAGGTGGGATTATATTGGTCACTTTTATCTGAAGGCGGGATTGTACAGGTGATCCCCGACTTACGAACGAGTTCCATTTCTACACCCGTTCGTATAGCCGAAATGCCGTAAGTCGAGGACTACCTGTATTGGACACTTGTATCTAAAGGTGGGATTGTATTGGTTACTTTTATCTGAAGGGGGGATTGTATTGGTGAACTTTATCTAAAGGCGCCTGCCTCTGCCTCCTCGTCGACCTAGGCGGCGACAAAGATTATCACAATGAATAACACTGAAATAATGTGAAGCTGACATACTTTATTTGAACTTACAGCAGTTTTTAAAAGACAAAAGAAAATAAGCATGCAATAATATGGTATCAAAATCATCTGTAAATGGAAATGTAACCTATCAACTATGTAGCAAGTAATAAAAGACAAAAGAAAATAAGCATGCAACAATGGTTATACAGACATTTCTTCCAGTGAAGAGACTCATCACACGTACAGAATGTCAGAACACACCTGGCATTGCCATAACATCTCCTTTCTACATTTGCCACATGTGAATCTGTTACAAGAAACACAACGATGACTGGCACGGTTAGTCTTGCAGCAACGTTTAACCTGGCACGATCCCCTTATTTTCCCTGTGTCAGGTGTAGGTGGTTGCGGTGGAATGTTTTCCTTACACACCTCCTTGGCTGCCATATACGACTGTGCAAGCTCTCTTGCAAGCTTCACTAAGAAGTCTGTTCGTCTCTCATCGACCCCAGTGCATGCCTTGAAAAGCACATATGCATTCAAAGCTGCAATGTCAATCATGTTGTAGAACACAGCGACTGGCCAGCGCCGTGTTCCTGAACGTGCAGTGTACTTTCGCACCATCTGGTCCATGACATCAACACCACATTTTTGGATGTTGTAGTCAGTGACCGTATTAGGCTTTTTTTTCAGGGTGTCCCCTTTGTCCACCACACTGTGCATGCTACTCAGGATGCAGACAGTCTTTCTCCGTTTGGGCACATAAACAGTCAGTGTGGCACCAGAGGTTGAAAACACCTTCGTACTGAATTCCTCACGGTCAATAGTCTTTTTGGCAGAGTCTGGAAGCTCACGGCGAATCTTGTTCACTGTGCCAAGGAGGGTGGTCTTCCGGTCAAGCAGTCGTTTTGCTAGCTTCAATGAGGTGAAAAAATTGTCTGTGGTAACAGTTCTGCCTTTGTCCATAAATGGCTCCATGAGCTTCATCACCACATTTTCAGATAGTTTTTCCCCGGTGGGACGACTGGGGTCTTTGCCAAGATAGGGGATGATGTTACATACGTACTTGGATTTCAGGTCACATGCCACCCAGAATTTTATGCCAAACTTGTCAGGTTTTGTAGCAATGTACTGCAGGAAACAGCAACGGGTCTTAGTTGGAAACAGTTGCTCATCTATAGTGATGTGCCTTCCTGGGTTGTAAAAAGTGATGCAGTTGTCAACGAAAGCCTTCCAAATACCAGAGACTGCAGCAAACCTGTCATTTGCGACTCGTTCTTCGCGTGTGTCCTTGTCATCGAAGCGTAGGTGCCGCATGATGTCCTGGAAGCGGTTTCGAGCCATAATGTTGCTGATGGCAGGCACTCCCAGTGTTGCAGACCATAAGTCATGTACCGCTGGAAGGCGGAAAATCCCTCGCAGGATGAGGATTGCAATGAATGCCTTTAGTTCTGGGATGGCCATGAACCAGTTTCCATCAAGTGTGTGGCGTGCATGTTGTACAGTCCAGTGTTGTATGGTCATAAGCATTTCCATAGAGAGGAAACAGAGGAAACTCTGTAAGCGACTGGACACTTTTCTTGTCGCCAAAGGTGTTGGCTCTCCATCCGTGGGATAGCATTCAATAGGGCTGTGATTCAGAGGTCTTCCAAGCTGTTCTTCACGCCACACTGTGCCATCTTTTGCGGTCTCTGTAATCCACTCGTGTCTCTCCATCCGACCTCTCTTTTTTGGAGGAGGTGAATTGTCCTCATCTTCGCCTGGAGGTGGTGAGGTGTCAGCTGTTGAATTTTGTTCATCTGCATTAGGAGGTGGTTCAGTCTCCTCATCTGTAGGACAATGTGTTTGAGATTTGATTAGTGAATCACATGTACCACATGCGGTGCAAATGACAATAAAGACTCTCTGACTCTGAAAGGTCACAATAATGGGAAATTAACACAAATGTAGTATTTGAATTATAATCCTGAAACATATTGTAAAGAAGGAAAAATAATGTGTCCCCCCCCCCAAAAAAAAAAACAAAAACAAAAAAAACAATGAAATATGCAGGTCTAGGTAAATTGTTTTGATTGTGGAAAAAATTAAATATCCTGCTTCGAATAAATAAATGTTTATTAAATGTTTTACTCCTTCTATTTGTTATGGTATTCATACATTTGCAAAGGAAATGACAGGAAAAACTGCTAAAACTAGCCATTTTTGTTGTTATTAGAACAAATAAAATTCAGTGTAAAGTTATTTTTGATCAAAGCTTGAAAGAGCCACTTTTGAGGGACCAAATGTGGCTCCAGAGCCGCAGGTTGACCCCTGTTCTACAAAAAATGCCAATAGGTCCAGATATTTTTTACAGAAATTTACACAACAAAACAAACCCCTCAGCTGCTAGGAATAAATACATTTTTCATGTTAACATTCATAAAAACATGTTAAAAACAACATATCTAGGCACGTTGTCCTGTTTTAAGTCAAAAAACAAGTCAAAATTGCTCAAATTAAGCAAGAATAATATTCTTGAACAATTGTAACTTATCAAGATGGTAGTTTTTACAATGTACCTCTTTCATAAAACACAACAACCGTAACTGGCTAAGTAGAAATTGTAAAAAATCTTACCAGAAGAAATTTCAGAATCAGAACTCATCTGAAAGTTTATTTCTTCCCCATCTGAGTCGCAGGGGTTGACATCGTTCAGTACCATGTCCAAAACTTGATGTGTTTTATAAAACTTTACCATATCTGCTGCTCTCCCAACACACTGAAGTGAGTGAAGTCAAGTCAAGAGTGTTTCAACACAGAAGATGTTGCAGAAGGTGTTGTCATTAGCAATTACATTTACATTGGAATGTTTGGAACTCAAGGCCCCCCAAGGCATTTTCCTAATAGCAACAGCACTCATCTACCCCCCCACCCTGTTTAGCATTTATGCAGAAGAAAAGTCTCCAGGGATACCCTAATGCATGCTCAATGTCTCCAGGGGTGAAAATTCCTCAAACTGTTTTTTGACCATCTCTGGTAAGGGTAGTAATCATCTGAATATTCTGGTATTCCTAGTGTTAACCAGAGCCCTACAGAGATAGTTGCGAAACTCCCATTTGCCGTGTTTTGACGAAAGCTGCCGAAAATTCAACCATTCAGTGTCTGAGTCTGATTTTCTTATACAGGGCCTCGACAGATCCGGTATGGTTTCACTTTGATGAACTCACATTATAGTTTGGGCAAAAGTGTTTTACATTGGATGCCATTCCTGACACAACCCTCACCATTTACCTGGGCTTGGGACCTGCACAAGAGATACACTGTGCTCCCTAGTGGCTTTTTTTTTTTTAGAATGTAAAAGTATGTTATTCAAAGTGTTATAGCATTATTTAGATGTTTATATGTAATGCCATAATAACTGTATGTTTATACTGTTTAAAAACTGCTTCTGTTTTAAATATTCAACTTGTCTGCTGCTTCCTTAGATATGCTGGTGAAGATTCATCCAGGACATGATAAAATCAAAAAAGGCGTTCAATACAGACAGAAGACGGCTGTGCATGGGATCTCCAGTGTCACCCATTGTTGCCAACCTCTACATGGAGGAATTGGAACAGAGGGCCCTAAACTCTTATGAGGGAACAACTCCAAGCCATTGGTTCCGATATGTGGATGATACCTAGGTCAAATGATTTGATTTTTAAGTGTTTAAATGGACTTACCTACACCATTAAGTGATTGCATACAGAGACTGCATGGCAATAGCAGATCTACCAGAGCGGCTTGGCATGGAAATTGTAAGGTCCCCTTTAGAAGAACCACTTTTGCACAAGGTTCTCTGTCGGTGAGAGATCTACAGTTTGGAACTCTCTTCCTGCTACTATAAAATCCACAACCAGTTTCAATATGTTTAAAAAGCAAACAAAACTCTGCGTCAAAAACAGAAATGTACCCATTCTTAGCTTTCTTAGAGTCTGTGTGAAGTTAATGATTTTCAGTTAAAGCTGGGATCTGCGATTTCTGGAAAGCCCTGGCACTTAGAAAAATTTCCAGCAGGTGAAATCATTCTGCTCCCTCCCTCTGAGTCATATATGGCTCTGAGGGAGGGAGACTGTCCGTTCTCTGGTGAACTTGGGTTCTGCAGCTCCGCCCCCTGCTGTGTGTGTGCTCTGAGGAGCGCTTCAATATTCTGTGATTATATGATAATAAAACCTTTTAAAAATATTATAAAACCATGGAGCACTTGTCCAACAACAGAAAATCCAGGAGAAATCATCAGAGGTTCACGAAGCAACGTTTGGACATGATTTAATTCGCTCGTGACTTCCTCATGTCTGTCAGCGTTCCTCATTCCTGTCAGTGAAGGATGAAGCGATCACTTGACTTTTTGCAAAAAAACTAAATAAAAGTCCAGCTCTGTGATGAAGAAGGGATATTTAATACATTTATGTCACATAAAAAACAGTCCTGCATAGCTTTGCAATCCTTTGAATGAGAACGAGCCGCTGCGCTGAGGCTGTGAGTGACAGGACCCCACCTGTCACTCAAGTGAGGTTGGGGCGTGACAAACAACTCTGTTTTGATTGGCTGTCATTGTCCTGGTCACTCTGTGTTTTCAGTGTTTTTATAAATGCTGATAGAGAAGCAAGGGGACTACAGTATAGTTTTTTTCAGAGATTACTTTGTCTAAAATCAGTCTGTCAGTAGATAGTGACAGAGTGAAGAAATATGTTAAAAATATATTGTTTGAAAAGTTAGACTACATTAGAATCTTACATACGCTACCCCAGCTTTAACCGGTGAATTCTGGGTGCAGATGTGTGTACGATAATCACAGCCAGTTATGAATCTGCACCATTATGGACGTACTGCACCATGATAGACAGCATCCAACATGTGCAGGGTGCTTGTAGGAGCATTCATGTAGATAATGTCACCGTAATCAATGGAGGGAAGGAAAGTGACAGTTAAAGGTCTTTCCTAGCATTCAGTGTTAGACATGATCTGCTTCTGAAAAAGAAAACCTGGCTTAAATTTCAGTAACCGTGTTTCCATCTATTTTCATTTCGAATTTTGAGCCAATATTTGAAATCTCGCAAATATGTAAATACAAATTAATGCGGATCAGAAGTGTTTCCATCTACTGGCTTGAAGCTCTTCTAAGCGTCAGCGTCATTACGTCAGACGTCAGCACTGCGCATATCTACAGTAAACAGGAAGTAGCAGTTGAAAACAGAACCCGGCCACACATCTCGTCAAAATGGAGAGAATATTTCAGTTACGTGTTGCTATCGGGCAACTTGTATTTATTCTGTCATGCCAACTAGTTTTAGCGATGTTACATGTTGTCCGGAGCAGAAACAGCTGAACGTCAAGTGACGTGAATGTTCGCTACGGCAGAACTGAGTCGGCAAATGTGTTTCCATCTGTCGTTTTGCGCATCTGCTCATTTTCGAAGATCCCAAAAACCACCTCAAGCGAGCGTATAAACTTTTTGGCGAATTTGAGGAAGTAAATTCGCATTTTGCCGTTTCCATTAAGCTTTTCTGCTGCGATACTTCAAAATGCGCATCTAGAATCCTTGATGGAAACACGGCTAGAGTCTTTACTAGGTTTTCCACATGGAGCTTAAAAGAGAGATGTGAATCGACCAGGATACCCAGATATTTATAGGAATCAACAAACTCAATAGGGACACCATTTGAGGATAAGATCAGAGGAACTTGCCATTAAACTTCCAAGCCAAAAGATTTGTTTATTAGAATATTGAAATAACGCTTGTTACATATTTTTCAGAGAAACAACAATTTTTCTTCCATAAGCATTAAAAAAATAAAACGATGTAAAAAAAAAGGGGGAAAAAAAAGGTAATTCAGTAATACACTGATGCATGCTAGGTCGAAAAATCTTAAAAGTAAGTAAGTAAGTAAAGTTTATTTTTATAGCATTTATCACAGAGATAAAATCAAAAAGCGTTGGACAATAAAAAAATCAATGCTAAAAGTATATACATAATAAAACAAGCCTAAAAACTACAAATATCACTACAAGCCTAAAAACTACAAATATCAATCAATGCAAAATACAATAAAATCGTGACATAAAAGCCTGAGTGAATAACAGCGTTTTCAGTTGTTTTTTTAAAAACCTCAACAGAGTCAGCAAAACGAAGCTGCAGGGGCAAACTGTTCCACAGCCTTGGGGCCACTGACTGAAAGGCCCTTTAGTTTTCATCCGTGTACGTGGAACATCTAAGCAGTTCTGGGTCTGTGAGCTAAGGTCACGGGCAGCAGAGTATTTTGTTAAAAGCTGACACAGGAGCAGGAGCCTGGCCATTTAAAGCTCTTTATGTGAGCACAAGGACTTTAAAACAGATTCTAAACTAATCTAAAAGCTAAGTCTGGTCCTCTGGACATTCAAAAAACAAAACAAAGCAAAAAAATAATAATAATACAACCTGTAGAAACATTTTTTCTTTCGTCCAAAAGACTTCTTCAGTCTGATGTGCTGTATTCATCTCAGTCTTATAAATAGCACCCTCTCACAGTGGATCAACCAGTTTGCTGATGACAGCTGAAACCAGCTGCTCACATGGACCATCAGCCAACGATGGATCATTAGTCAAAAAGTCAAAGTCAACTTTATTTTCAAAACTGCAATATTCACAGGGCATACACAAGATTGAAATTGCACTTCTCTCTGTCCCTTGGTGCAACAATAACCTTTTAAGACTAAACCACTAAAACATTTGCAATAACTGCATTGTAGGAGGGGGACAGTTGAACCCTGAGGCCTCCACCCCGGTTTAATGATGGACGGTTTCTTTTCACAAAGATGACCTCCTTTACTCCTCTCTCAAACCCTGGTTCCTCTCTATCAAGGATGTGAACACCTACATCCCTGAAAGAGGGAAAAAGCCTGATGATGTTGATCTTCTGTGCTGGTCCATCCTTCTGGCCAGTGGCTGTTTAGTTTCTCCGATATAAGACTGATCACATGGCCTGCTGACACTGAACAGCATACACAGTATTACTGTGTTTGTGCTGGGGGACTGGATATTAACCAGTCTTTTGAATCAGTGGTTTGATGGTCCTCCTTGATCATGTGAGCAGCTGGTTTCGGCTGTCATCAGCAAACTTGTTGATCCACTGTGAAAGGCTGCTACTTATAAGACTGAGCTGAATACAGCATATCAGACTGAGGACGCCTTTCGGACGAAAGACGAAATGTTTCTACAGTTTTTTTGCTTTGTTTTGTTTTTTGAATGTTCAGAGGCCCAGACTTAGCTTTTTTTTAGGTAATTCAGTAATGTTTCATTATCCTTTTCCCTAACTGCATCTCAGTGATGAGACTGGAACCACAACCCATGCAGTTTCCTCCCTAGTTCTTGAAAACATAACCTTAGACTTGGCATAGGCACAACGACCAATTATTCTTTTCAGCGGCAGGTATGTTGCATAAGAAAAAGGTTCAAAACCCAATTCCCAAACAGAACATGAATCACTATTACTGTAATAATATCTATCACCATGTTGTTTAAACCACTTAACCTCAGCCACAGTATGCTCAGCTTTAACTGTCTTTCCATCTTTTTTCAAAAAGACTATGACCTTAAGCATTCTGGAAATCAACGCTGGTCGAGCTGCAGCTTTCAGATCAATAACAGGTTCTCCAGTTTGCTCGTCATTTCTAAGCCACCTTGCCAAAACACATGACTTTGCATCAGCTCTGTAGTCTCCAGTTGATAGCAATTCCCCTCCTAGTGTGCATCTGTCAAACCTAATGGCATTGAAAGACACTCTTTGTACACAGTCATTGTTGTACAAAGTCTTAAACATGAGAAGGAGAGCATCACTTTCTTCGCACGAAATATGTCTTCGGTGTAAAGGTGGAAGCAGAGTCTCCAATGTATCATCAAATCTGAAGTCATGTGGAACATCACTGTCAGACATAATTTTAAGCCTATTTATCTGGTCCATATTTAATATGTAGCTGCATTTTGATTCTTTCTTTTTAGAGAATGTAAAATGCTGTTCAGCCTGTTTTGGTCCACATTTATCTTTATGAAATACCTGCCAATCTAGAAACCATTTACGCATCATAATGATTTCTGCATGTCTGTTATTTGTATGGTAGTCACCTAAAATCCCATTAGCCCTTTCAAAAGAAAAACACCAAAATGAATGTACAGGGCCATAGTCTATAATGCATGCTTGTAGATGTAAATGGAGGTGTAAGTTCATGGTACACCATTCCTTTCCATATTTGCGTTCAAATGAATTGCAGAAAAAGTTGAGACACCTGTGTGCATCATCCAGCTGACTTGTTGTCACAATCCGAGAACAAAGTATCCTTGCAGCAGCGACAAAAGACTTCCAGATATTATAATCTGCTTCATGCAAAAGACCTTTCAGGGCATACAAAGAATAAGTGCATACCCAAATCTTCCACTGGGCTGCTGTAAAACCTTCAAACGCGGACTCAATTTTTCCAGGAATCCCAGGATCAAGGTCATTAGGGACTTTTAGGGAATCTACTCTTGACTGTAAAGTTATGAAGGACTGCCTATTCAGTATACCTTTTTCTTTCCACACTTGCATTACTCTTTTAGCAGTGCCCTCCAAGATATTATGCATGGGATCAATAACATGCATTCTAACAGGGTCAAAATAAGGCAAGTCATGAAGAATACTATACCTGGCTCCATAAATTCCTTCTAACCTTGCTTGATCTGCCTTTGATTTGGCTATTTTTGCTTTCCTGGCATAAAAAATGTGGTTTTCTTTTGACCTAGGGAGCCACTGATCACACTGGAAACCTGAGTAGTCCACCTTGTTATCAATGGTTCTTGGAAACTCTTTTAAACATTTAGAACATCCCATTTTTGCCATGTGCCCTAGAAACCCACCGGTCTTGCGAGATGCTGGGATATCACTTAATAATAATAATAATAATGAATTCAATTTATAACGCACTTTTCATTAATGAAAATCTCAAAGTGCTACAAGGAGCAACAGAATTAAATGTCAATAAAACAAATAAAACAATTAAAATCAATAACAATATCAGCTAAGATCAAAAGTAGAATCATGAGGCGGTAGAGTATGCTTGGTCGAAAAGAAAGGTCTTCAAGTCGCTCTTAAAGTCAACCACAGACTGTGGGGCTCTTAGACAGTCAGGAAGAGAGTTCCACAGGCGGGGGGCAGCCACACTGAAAGCCCGGTCTCCCATGGTCCTTAATTTGGTTCTCGGAATGTGAAGGAGATTGCTGTTCTGTGACCGCAGCGAGCGGGTGGATGAGTATGGAATAAGAATATCCTTCAGATAATCTGGTGAAGCTCCATGTAAGCATTGATGTGTAATGAGAGCAGTTTATTTGTCATGTCATTTATTTATTTATTTAAACTCGACTAACAATGAAGAAAACTTGAAAGAACGAGTCCTAGTGCAAAATTGATAAAACTTCAAGCAGCATATGTTTTTAACACTTTCAGTTTCAGTTGTTTTCTACAATATAAGTAAACATAATTCAACCTTTTCTTTCTGGAGTATTAGTTGCACTATGTGATCAAAGTGAAGCAAACTTTTACTGTACGTTACAGTTTATACAGATACTGCTGCAGTTTTACTCCTGAACAGTATGGGTTGTTCTTAAGAAACCGCAGGAGGTACAAGAGGAGTTATTCACAATAAAATGTGCAGTGATGGAATCTGTTCTTTTTACACAAATATAGCAACATTTGTTAAACATTCTTGATATCCATCCATCCATTTTCTTCCGCTTATCCGGGGTCGGGTCGCGGGGGTAGTAGCCTAAGTAGGGAGGCCCAGACTTCCCTCTCCCCAGCCACATGGAGCAGCTCCTCTGGGGGAATCCCAAGGCGTTCCCAGGCCAGCCGAGAAACATAGTCCCTCCAGCGTGTCCTGGGTCTTCCTCTGGGCCTCCTCCCGGTGGGACATGCCCGGAACACCTCCCCAGGGAGGCGTCCAGGAGGCATCCTAACCAGATGCCCGAGCCACCTCAACTGGCTCCTCTCGATGTGGAGAAGCAGCGGCTCTACTCCGAGTCCCTCCCGGATGACTGAGCTTCTCACCCTATCTCTAAGGGAGAGTCCAGACACCCTGCGGAGAAAACTCATTTCAGCCGCTTGTATCCGAGATCTCGTTCTTTCGGTCACAACCCAAAGCTCATGACCATAGATGAGGGTTGGAACGTAGATCGATCGGTAAATTGGGAGATTTTTGAGCATTTTGAAAGTAAAAACTTGTTTACAGACTTCATTTAATCATTAGGGGAAGGGGAGACTGAGATTGTCACCATTGCATGTTCCTGTACAATGGCAAAATTAGTTCACTACATTTAACCCATCACACATGAGATACACCCAGGTGGAGCAATAGGCAGCTATGTAGTCACCCGGGGAGCAATTATATTAGGTGTCTAGCTCAAAGACATCACTACATGTGGAAACGTCTGGGAGTCAAATCGTGACTTTCTGGTCCCAAGTCGGCTGCCCTGCCTCTCCCCCATCTCATCCCATAAATAGTTCAGATTTTCTTGATACAGTGATGTAATGGACCGATGGAGCTCAATTACTCTCAAAACCTCATCAGCACACAGCTCCTCTAAAGATGACATCACATTGTGCACATGTGCATCCTTGAATCTGAATAAATAAGGCCATCTCCACAACTCTTATTTTCACAGTTAATGATGACCACACTACCCTCTAAGAGAACAACACAACCCATTAAAATGTGATAACCCTCCTTCAAGTGTCAAGGCAATGACTTTGGATGTTTAGTATGATGCTTTAGTAGCGACTAAATATTAGTTTTCCTGATATCTTCAACAAGACTATTGATAGACTAGAATGATGCTAGTGTCATGTTTGGGTTTGATGGAGTTTCAGCCTAGGCATAAAGGCCAGCCATCTTCAATTTTTTGTTGACCAAACCATGTCAGTGTGTGTTGGCCCCATGTCATGGGTATGCTGCCAACGTGCTCCACAACACTCCGACAAACACCTGACACGCTACAACCATTATAATAAACCACCACAACTTAGCTAATAAAGTTTTGTGCATGCTCAAATCTGGTGTGCACCTATCACTCTCCAGAAAGAATGAGGAGCTCGTTACTTTCTTAATATACACCTTAAATGTTGCCAAGACTTTGCAAATACTGGTGTTGTCGTCCAGTGTGAGGCGGTCTTAGTCCATGGAGTTGCCTTCTAATATACTGTAGCTAGCTCCCATAGTGGGAGATCAGCAGGTATAACCACATAATGACAGAAAGGGATGAGTGTATCCAATCCTTGTTTGACCATTAGTCTGTGTTCACCTTTGGCACTCTTCCCTGTCTTTCATGAGCATTCTGTCTGCCGCACTAACCAAGACATCTGGCTGGCACTGTTGGGACTTTCTCAAGCATTTTGAATATAAAAAAAGTTTTCTCAAGCATTTTGAAAGTAAAAAAGTTGTCTTTTGTTCTGAGGTAGAAGAATATGTGGTATAGACTCCTCCTATTCTGTTAGATGTTTCTGTTAAATATAGTACTAAGGGGGCAACTGTAGGACTGGATCAATAGGGGGTACACCTGCACCTACATCTCGACCTACCATTCTGTCAAGTCAACTTTATTTATAATAGCGATGGGGCCAATCCGAGCCAGTATCGGTACCAGCATAATTTACGTTTCGGATTTTCCGATCCAACCTGCCAATATTTCCGATCCATGATCAGAGGTGTCAAGTAACGAAGTATAAATACTTCGTTACTTTACTTAAGTACAAATTTTAGTTATCTATACTTTAGTAAAGTAATTATTTTTCAGCCTACTTTATACTTCTACTTCTTACATTTTCACGCAATTACTGGTACTTTCTACTCCTTACTTTTTAAAAATAGCCTCGTTACTTTTCTTTCATTTTGCCGTTTTTTTTTTGTAGAATATAGATATTCACGCAGGACTTTCCAAAAATTGAACATAAATATCGCAGCCGTCACTCACCAGTGTTGCCAGATTGGGCGGTTCACCGCGATTTTCCTTCTCACTTTTGCGGGTAAAGAGTGCTTTGGGTGGGTGGGACTCTATCTGGCAACACCGGTCACGCCGGTGTTTACGCGTGTGCCTTTTTACATCCGGGGCAGCGTCTGCGGCACCGGGACCCTCCATCATAGATATAATAAACATTATGCCCTCCATCAGTAGTTGGGGCGTCTTCTATAGCAACTTCGTCCGGCGAAGCCATGCTGTCCGTGACGCTGACTTGCTAGGGGCTCTGCTAGCGCTAGCATTAGCGTCTCGCGAGACAACGTTACCTCTCAACGAGAGATATCGCGGGAGTTTAATATCGCGAGATCTCGTACAACGAGATCTCGTTACATGCCTAATACATGTATTGAGGTAAGCTGAAAGTTTTTTTTTTAAATCAGTCAGTTGATTACTGACTTCTAGTGACCTAGTAACATACTAATGTTGTATAATGTTTTCTATGGTTAGGAGGTACTAGCCATGGAACTAGCTACATGCTCTGGGTTTGCTTGCTAACATTGTTTCTCTTTTTTATTCAGATTTAAAACATATTTTCTTTCTGTCAGAGTTTTCACTGAACTTAACAAAGTTTTACTTCATAGACTACGTTCACACTGCAGGCAAATGCTCAATAATACCCCTATACAGTATGGTTATTTTAATATATTTAAATTTGCATTTAAATGTGTCTATTTTCAATGGGCATATATGCAGTTAAGACAGGTAGCTTAGTGCACCCCTAGTTTTTCAACATTAACAATATAATATAATCTAGTCTAAAAAAATGATTTTTGTGGGGGAGGTGGGGTTGTATACAATAGTATGTGTGGTGCGGCCTAAGCATTTGTCTTTGTTGTTGCTTTTTCTTACGCTACTTTTACTTTTATACTTTTAAGTAGTTTTGAAACCAGTACTTTTTTACTTTTACTTGAGTAAAAAGCTAGAGTTGATACTTCTACTTCTACAGAAGTAATTTTAAATCCCAGTATCTATACTTCTACTTGAGTAATGAATGTGAATACTTTTGACACCACTGACCATAACTCATGTTCCCTGAAGGAAGGGAATGAGGTGCAACATATCTGGCCCTTTTTAATGCTGAAAGCGCGGTGAAGTGCAATTTTGGAGAAAGTTGGATGGGCGTCAGTCGCTTAAGTACCTAAAAGGCGGTACCTCTGGCGCGGGGTGACGCCCCCTGCCGTAAAAGGCGTGAGTGTATTCCTTCAGGTAATCGCGCGGGGGCGCAATTCCCATAGCAAGTATGTTGCACCTCGTTCCCTTCCTTCAGGGAACATGAGTGATGGTGCATAACTTTCAGTTTTCTGTGGCGTGTGAGTGGCAGATAAACGCTCTCCTCTTGATGGAAGTTTTAACATGTTAGAAAAGTTTATAAGTTTTCTATCAAAACAGTTGCAGAGTAGAGACAGGACTGAAATTCTTCTTATTTCAGTTTCCACCTGTCTAGAGTGCCACACTTGTGTTTTCGTTGTTGTTGTTGTTGTTGTTGTTGTTGTTGTTGTTGTTGTTATGTATAGCTGCAAATTTTAGGTGAATTTTGACCCGAGTTTTTTTTGAGTTTGTGTTGAATGATTCCACTTACAGAACAATTACATGAAGTTCCGGAGTTTTTCACAGTGACATGTAGAATAGGCCTATCATATTTCTACGTGTAATTATAAAAACATATTCTAGCTAAATGTTCCACAGCCAGGTGAGAAATATACTTTTAAGTTTTGTTGCACTTTGAGATTTTTATTAATGAAAAGTGCGTTATAAATTAAATTAATTATTATTATTATTATTATTATAAGTAAAATGTGTTTTTTAAAGTAATTTAACATTTCCATAAGTGATAGGGATTTTTACATGTGAAGAATATATGTATATACAATCAATTTTACAATTTTTTTTCAGTTGTGTCTTAAACTATTTCCCGACAGCTGATGATACAACCTAAAATATAGCAACAGACAAAAAAATTAAAATAAATAAATAACAACTATAACTATAACAAACACACAAAATATTTGTATTTTTAATGCATTTTTTGTTTTGTATTCAAAAGTGTTAGCTGGTTTATTTGTGTATTTTTTGATGTTGATCATTTAAGTTGTGCTTAAAGTTTTTTTTTGTTCTCCTTCCCATTGTTTTTTTTTTAAGTTACCGTATATGTTTTTTTGTTTATTGCTAGGTTATTTTAACTTCTATCACATTTCGTTTTTTGAAATGCTAAATGTTTATGTATATTTGTTATGTGCTCTAAACATGTCCTGATTTGAAACATTACAGTACTTTAAAAATACAATAGAAACTCTGGATATTGATCACATGTAGTAACACAAAACTACTGGGTACATTGTT
>JBBPBX010006126.1:19328-32912 GCA_038048925.1 Garcialebias charrua
GAGCCAAGATGGTGTAGTGGTTAGGGCGTTTGACTTGGGACCCGAAGGACGCGGGTTCGCGTCCCGGCCACTACACATCTTGGGGTGTCTATGAGTGCACACCTATTTCTCCAGCTCCCCGAGCGCCTTCTATGGCTGCTCACTGCACCGCCTGGTAGGTGGTTGGGTTAAATGCAGAGACGAATTTCGTCTGTGTATGGGAAACATACGCAGATGACAAGATTAGACAATTATTATTATTATTATTATTATTATTATTATATATATATATATATATATATATATATATATATATATATATATATATATATATATATATATATATATATATATATATATATATATATTATATATATATATATATATATATATATATATATATATATATATATATATATATATATATATATATATATATACACACACACAACATCTCCTTTCTACATTTGTCACAACACATGTGAATCTGCCAGTCAGCCAAAATGTTGCAGAAGGTGCAGCCATTAGCCAATTACATTGGAATGTTTGCCATTCATTCGCAAACAATGGACCCAAGCCCACAAGGCATTTTCAAACTGTTAAGAACACCTATCATCCCCCTTCATTTACATTCAGAAGAAAACTCTGCAGCCTGATCAGTATCTCAAGGGAAGAGCCAATTGGCTTCATCTGGTAAATATTGTACTAATTAAAAAATCCTGGTAGTCCCAGTGTTAAGCATTTTGAATATAAAAAAGTTTTCTCAAGCATTTTGAAAGTAAAAAAGTTGTCTTTTGTTCTGAGGTAGAAGAATATGTGGTATAGACTCCTCCTATTCTGTTAGATGTTTCTGTTAAATATAGTACTAAGGGGGCAACTGTAGGACTGGATCAATAGGGGGTACACCTGCACCTACATCTCGACCTACCATTCTGTCAAGTCAACTTTATTTATAATAGCGATGGGGCCAATCCGAGCCAGTATCAGTACCAGCATAATTTACGTATCGGATTTTCCGATCCAACCTGCCAATATTTCCGATCCATGATGCACGTTGGGTTCAAGCTATGGAATGGATTTCCTGAACAGAGGCGTGTCTCATGAACCCAGAGTAAGAAGACCCGCCTCACATTCAGGAAATCCATTTTATAGTTTGCAGCTAGCTATAACGTGCAGTAGCGCTGTAGCTAACAGCTAGCCAATTTTTCATTGTAACATGTCCGCTGTGTGGAAGTATTTTCCACTAAACACCACTAGACAGCAACGTGCAATGTCTGCAGAGCCATAGCAACACATTAAACCGCGGTCAAGTTAGTTTTATGTTGGACATTCGAGCTCCGGGACATTAGCGGGACGCCACTCTCGCTGAACCGAAACTCAGGCATCCCGACCCGGCCAGCCACGTCCCCATCTTGGTGGAGGGACAGGCTGAGAGCTGTTGACCAAAATCAGAGCTTGATTGAACAAGAAAAACACACAGCTGAAGCCTCGGAGCTCAAATGTTTTTTTCATTCAACCATTATTTAAACCGATAAATCACATTGAGCCTCAAAGACTCATTTACAAGTGAGACCTGTTGGACAGACAATAAAAGTGGTGAAAAATGACACATAGGGTTTGGAGACAAAAAAAAATTTCTTAACATATTTTTGATTTCTGCACACAGATCAAACATATGATAATTTAAAAAAAGTATTGCACACAAGCACATAATGACGCCGACATTACGCAGAAGGGGGGGAGGGGAGACTCAAAGGCGGGTACTTTGGGGGGAGGGGGGGCTGCTGACCACAGCCAGAAACAAAGCCAAAGTTCTGAACTGATGGCAAATGTTTATTCAGCTGGGTTCCACTGACGTCCATGGAGTAGCAGATTTGGGAGGACGAGAGCGTCAAGTTTACAAAACGTCACAGGCGTTTTGAGATAAGACGGCATATCAAGGCCAGTTGGGGAGCCGAATGTCAGATAAACATGATTGTTTTTGGAGACAGGCAGAACTGTAATGACATCTACCTTCAGTCTGTGTCGGTCCACTCGCTTCAGAAATGTCCAAATTAAAAATGACCATACCAATGGAACCTGTCTCAGAAAATCCACGAGATCTAATCCATTCAGGCAAAAGTGGATTCTCGAGACATGAACCAAGCCATCATGTAAGGCAGACAGCCTGACCAGGTCCAGATTAGCCACCTTCTTACTTTTGTGTTGATAGACCAGGAACCAGCCGAATCCAAAAAGTAGGAGCCAGTTGTCATAAATCCAATTAAATATGTGTCCTTAAGATCCACAGATGACAGCAAAGATAGACACATCAAGTCTTCCAAGTTGATGAGATATGCAGCTGTGTGTATGCCAACAGGGCAAATCGGCTCGCCTACAGCCTGTCTTCTCTTTGAAGAAATGTTATCAGCTGTGTTGAGGGACCAACTGACCAAATTGAAGTCCATAGTTATGATTCGGAAGATTTTGTAGAAGAGAGGCTCTCAGACAGTTTCACAGACAAGACAAAGCAAAAGCAAAGCGGAGACCGAGAGGAGACGTCCGCCCTTAAAGCTGCAGTATGTAGCTTTTTTTATGAACATATTTCTTCACTCTGTCACTACCTCCTGACAGACTGATGTTAGCCAGGTAATCTCTGAAAAAAAAAAATATATATATTGTCCCCTTGCTTCTCCAGGTGGTAAATAAGCATTTCTAAAAAGAAAAGGTGACCCACCATTTTCCAGCCAATAAAAACAGAGTTTGTAACCAGCCAATAAAAACAGAGCTTGAATTTGAATCAGCCAATAAAAACAGAGCTTGAATTTGAAATTTAACAGACCACAAGGGGGCAGAGCGGGATCAGAATGCTTTGCCTGTTGAAAATATTTCTAAGTTCTGCAGTTCTACAGAAACTGCATACTGTACCTTTAAGGGAGAGCAAGTGTTGAATGAGAAGTTGCTAAACTTCATCGTAATTAATGACCAACAGTTATCAGTTGTAGAAAATTAAGGATTTCGCAGGTTGATACTTGCAGCCAAGATATAGTTTACCCTCCAGTAGATATTTATCAGTATAACAGTAGACAATCATAAAAAAGCATATTAATTAAAAATTACAAGAAAACTGTATTAAAAAAAACGAAACATAAACAGCTACATTATAAAGTGATGTAAAATACTAAAAACAGGAACATGTCTGTGTTGGTTTATGCCATGAACTTAGCAGATGTAAAGCTATTTCATATTTAATTTAATTCATTTATTCATTCGTTTAATAGAGACAAAATAAAACAAATTCATCAAAAAGAAAACATTGAATGAAAAGAGTGCAGAAAGAAGAAAAAAATCTTATATCACCCCCTTATTTTTAAAGAATATATAAAATAGCTTTAAACAATCACTTAAATTAATCACTTTAATATCCACTTTAAAGCTAGGAATAAAAAAAACACGTTTTGTGTTAGCAAAATTTAATTGTAACAAAAACTTATCCAACATTAATAAAACTTACCTCAAGTTGCCTTTTTGGACATGCATGCATATATGTGTACACATTGTACTTGAGTGGAGATTATTACAGCCTCGTATAAAATCAATGATGATGATGATATTGGAACAGGATCGTATCAGCCAATATCCAGATTTAACTATCGGGATTGGATCGGAAGTAAGAAAATGTGGATCGTGGCATCCCTAATTTATAAAGCACGTTTAAAGCAGCAGTTGTTACCAAAGTGCTTAACAATAACATCAGTGAGATTAATGGAAAAAAGAAAAACAATGATGGAACTGAAAAATTAATTAAAATCATTAATGAAAGGAAAAAACCAGAACAAAAAATACTAAATCAATTTGCACCGTGTAACATGCCAGAGAAAACAGATGTGTTTTTAGCAGATATTTAACAACAGGAAGTGAAATGGCCTGCCTAATGTTGGGGTGCAGATTGTTCCAAAGCTTGGGGCCCTTGACTCAAAAAGCCAGATCACCTCTGAGCTTCAGTCTTATTTTTGGAACAGCCAAAAGCAGTGATCAGATTATCTCAGCATCTGCGAGGGAACACATGGTTCCAGTAGCTCAGAGAGATAAAGGGATGCAAGGCCATTTATGCACTTAAAAGTTAGCAGAAGAATTTTAAAATCAATTCTGGTACGCACAGGGAGCCAGTGAACAAAACTGCTGTAATATGCTCAAACCTATGAGTTCCAGTTAAGAGCTGAGCAACAGCATTCTAGACGAGCTGGAGACACGAAATGGAGACCTGGCTGACCCTAACATAGAGTGTGTTACAGTAGTCCAGTTGGGTTGTGATAAAGGCATGGACAAAGGCATTCTGTGTTTGTCTTTCCTTCCTGTTCCTCTCAAACCCAGCTGGTTGAAGCAGATGATAACTTGTCCTGAGCCTGGCTCTGCTGGAGATTTCTTCCTGTTGAAGGGAGTTTTTCCTTTCCACTGTTGCCATTGTGCTTGCTCAGGATGGGAGACTGTGATGAAGTGAAGATTCAACTAGTCTGCTGGCTTCCTTCCTTAAATAGAGAATGTTTACTAATTTCATTTTGTATGTAAATGAATGCTTCTCTTCAGTGCCCTGAGACAACTTATGTTGTCACTTGCCACTATATACATAAACTGAATTGAGATTAAATTGAAATTGATCATAGACCCAGAACCAACTTCCTGAAGGATTCACAAATCTCTCAGATTATAAATGTTGTTGAGTACATGAACAGATACGAGGGTTGATGCATGCATAACCTCAAAAATGTATCAAATAACAAAAAAATTGTACAAGTAGTAATGTTTATAACTGTTTAACAAAACATGTACAAAATTTTTTTAGATCAATTATTCTTTAATTATTTTTAGCAAATGTCATTGATGACAGTGTGAATTTGTAGAGGTTACGCGTATGATGTGCAGTGCCTATAAAAAGCATTAGCTCCTTGAATGTTTCATGAATGCTTTTATTAACTTTAGAAATTAGTCATGATCAATATAAATTTGACAAGGTAATTAAAAAAAACATTTTGATGACAGTGAATTTTTTTCCTTTCTTTTCCTTTTTTTACAAATAAATGTTGAATAAGAATATGAAATAAGTGATAGCAGAAAACAGCCACTAGGAGCACAAGCCAGTCTATCTCTTGTGCTAGCCCCAAGTCCAGATAAATGGTGAGGGTTGTGTCAGGAAGGGCATCAGATGTACAAACCGGATTCCAAAAAAGTTGGGACACTAAACAAATTGTGAATAAAAACTGAATGCAATGATGTGGAGGTGCCAACATCTAATATTTTATTCAGAATATAACACAAATCACAGATCAAAAGTTTAAACTGAGAGAATGTATAATTTTAAGGGAAAAATATGTTTCAAAATTTCATGGCGTCAACTAGTCCCAAAAAAGTTGGGACAAGTAGCAAAAAGTGGCTGGAAAAAGGAAATTGAGAAAATAACGAACAGCGGGAAGACCAATTAACACTAATTAGGTCAATTAACAACATGATTGGGTATAAAAAGAGCTTCTCAGTGTCAGTGTCTCTCAGAAGCCAAGATGGTAAGAGGATCACCAATTCCACCATTGTTGCGCAGAAAGATAGTGCAGCAATACCAGAATGGTGTTACCCAGCGTAAAATAGCAAAGACTTTTAAGTTATCATCATCAACCGTGCATAACATCATCAAAAGATTCAGAGAATCTGGAACAATCGCTGTGCGTAAGGGTCAAGGCCGTAAAACTCTACTGGATGCTCGTGATCTCCGGGCCCTTAAACGTCACTGCACCTCAAACAGGAATGCCACTGTCAAGGAAATAACAGAATGGGCTCAGGAATACTTCCAGAAAGCATTGTCAGTGAACACAATCCACCGTGCCATCCGCCGTTGCCAGCTGAAACTCTACAGTGCAAAGAGGAAGCCATTTCTAAGCAAGCTCCACAAGCTCAGACGTTTGCACTGGGCCAGGGGTCATTTAAAATGGAGTGTGGCAAAATGGAAGACTGTTCTGTGGTCAGATGAGTCACGATTTGAAGTTCTTTATGGAACACTGGGACGCCATGTCATCCGGACCAGAGAGGACAAGGATAGCCCAAGTTGTTATCAACGCTCCGTTCAGAAGCCTGCATCACTGATGGTATGGGGTTGCATGAGCGCTTGTGGCATGGGCAGCTTGCATGTCTGGAAAGGCACCATTAATGCAGAGAACTATGTTCAGGTTCTAGAACAACATATGCTCCATCTAGACGTCATCTCTTTCAGGGAAGACCCTGCATTTTTCAACAAGATAATGCCAGACCACATTCTGCAGCAATCACAACATCATGGCTACGTAGGAGAAGGATCCGGTACTGAAATGTCCAGCCTGCAGTCCAGATCTTTCACCTATAGAGAACATTTGGTGCATCATAAAGAGGAAGGTGCGACAAAGAAGGCCCAAGACGATTGAACAGTTAGAGGCCTGTATTAGACATGAATGGGAGAGCATTCCTATTTCTAAACTTGAGAAACTGGTCTCCTCTGTCCCCAGACGTCTGTTGAGTGTTGTAAGAAGAAGGGGGGATGCCACACAGTGGTAAAAATGGACTTGTCCCAACTTTTTGGGATTTGTTGACGCCATGAAATTTTGAAACAACATATTTTCCCTTAAAATGATACATTCTCTCAGTTTAAACTTTTGATCTGTGATTTGTGTTCTATTCTGAATAAAATATTGACATTTGCCATCTCCACATCATTGCATTCAGTTTTTATTCACAATTTGTTTAGTGTCCCAACTTTTTTGGAATCCGGTTTGTAAAACAATAATACGAGTTCATCTAAGCGCAACCATACCAGATCATTGACAACGACCGCTACCGGTGTTGTTGACAAATAGGGTGCTGGAGGAAATTGTACTACTGTTAGTCGAAGACCACCAGGAGGGAAACACGTCAGGAGACAGAGGGAGAAGAAGAAAGTATGCAGAGGACATGGAGGTAGTTGGAGTGAGGACAGAGATGGAGGAGGATGACTCGATCTGGAGACCCCTGAAGAGGGAAAGTCAGAAGAAGAAGAAGAGGAAAGAAAAAAGGAAGGAAGGGAGGAGGAAGAAGGATGGAGATGAGGAGGAAGAAGAAAGAAAAATAAGAAAAAAGTGGTAGTATAAATATTCACACTCTTTAAGTAGACTGCCCTAATTTAACTCAGAAAAAAGATGATTGAAAAGTACAATTCAGGGGATACTGTAGATGCAAATATTTCCAAAGCCCTAAACATCCAATGGTTTTGTTCATTTTATATTTAAGAGTCATGAAAATCTGTGTAAATTATACACAAATTATGGTCTTTGAAAACTATTTTCATTTCAACGTTTTGAAATCTATACTCTTATGTATATTTGATTCATATTGTTGCTCATTTTCTGCTTTTTGCTTTAGCATTGCTGGAAATTGGATAAAGCGATAAACTGATTGGGACGAAGACTATTTTGTGTAATAAGGGAATTTGCTCTGCTCTGTTCAAGGCAATGTTATTGTTCATGAGCCTTGCTCGTTTATTGAACTAATACAGTGTACAAAGGTTTTGTTGTAGTTGAGCAACTAGCGTGTGCAACACAAATGCAAGTTATGTGATTATGTGTTGTTGCATCAGTCATGCTTAGCTTCATAGGTTAGGTGAGAGGTGGGGCTATGACATCATTGTTTTGAAAAGGTTGTGTTTAGATAATCCACATGGAAACTCAACAATGGCATATCAAGATTTTTTCAGTTTGGAACTCATCCATCCATCCATCCATCCATCTATCCATCCATCTTCCGCTTGTTCCGAAGTCAGGTCTCGGGGCAGCAGCTTGAGAAGGGAGGTCCAGACATCTCTTTCCACAGCCACCACTTCCAGCTCTTCTGGGGGGACCCCAAGGTGTTCCCAGGTCAACCGAGAGATGAAGTCTCTCCAGCATGTCCTGGGTCTCCCCAGGGTCTCCTCCCAGTCAGATATGCCCAAAGCACCCCCCTAGGGAGACACCCAGGAAGCATCCTTACCAGACACCCGAACCACCTCAACTGCTTCTCTCGATGTGGAGGAGCAGTGGTTCTTCTCTGAGTCTTTCCTGATAACTGAACTTCTCAGCCTATCTCTAAGTGAGAGTCCAGCTACCCTGCAGAGGAAACTCATTTCAACTGCCTGTATCCACCATCTCATTTTTAAGTCACTACACAGAGCTCGTGACCATAGGTGATGGTAGGAACATAGACTGACCAGTAAACAGAGAGCTTTTTCTTACAGCTCAGCTCTCTCTTCACCATAACGGACCGGTACAGAGTCCACAATACTGCAGATGCTGCACTTTGGAACTCAGTTTTGAAAAATACAGTTTTGGGGCTCCTAAAAGGCTGATTTTGCTCAGATGCAAGGCTGAAACAAATGTTTGCATATGTTTAAAATGCTATTCCTGTGTGAAAGAGATGAAAGAGGAAAGACTGTTGTCTAATTCAGTGTACGATTAAAGTTCTAGCATTCCTTTAAGGAATGTATACTGCCTGCTGTTTTTTATGCCAATGTTTTAGACTAAGATTATCTTTTGTTCAAAATGATTTAGATGTTGCTGTTTTGGTCAAACATTGAAAATGTGCAATCCCATACAATATCACAAAATGTCATACACAGAGTATGTTTGGAATGACTCTTACTACCACCTTCAATTCTAGCTCAACATGTTTAAAATTGACTGAATTAAAGGTATTTTTGTATTGGCTATTGTTGATTAGCTACTGTATTGCTGCCAGCTTGGAATGGATGGATTACAATTAATCAGATTTACAACCGATGATGATTTTTCTGAGACTTTCATTAAATTCATTCAGTAGGTCTTGAGATATTTTGCTTACATCATCCATGGCTGACTCCAAGTAAAGATGTAGCAGGGGTAGATGTAGGGCAGCCGACCCAGGACCCGAAAGTCTCAGGTTCGAGGCCTAGACATTCCCACATGTCGTGGTGTCTCAGAACAAGACACCCAATCCCCAGTTGCTTCCGGGTAAAATGCAGAGAACCAATTTCACCATTGTATTGGAACACAAAATGATGACGACATGTAGTACTTTGTTTATTTATTATGAACAATGAGTAGTAGTTGGTTAAATTAAGTTGGCTCCAAAAGTTAATCAGTTGTGGAGGAATTTGTACAATTTTCCTTTAAAAAATTGTCTAGTGGTTCTTTAGATATTTGGGCAAAATACCCACATGAGCACAAACACAATTGTCCTCCAAACACAAAGAAATAAACAGTTTTAATGTTGCATTCCACAGAAGAGGGGAACTTTTGAATTGTAGTAATCTCTGAATAAGGAACATGCATAAATTCAAGTGTGATCAAGACTAAACTAAATGTTTAATATGAACTGTACTGTACAGCTGAGTGACAAATGAAAGGTATATCCAACATCATGAGCTTTAGTTCTTCCCGGAGCCACGTCATGTTGCCAGAACAGCTTCAGTTTGCCTTGGCACTGAGTCTACAAGTCTGTGAAATGTTACTTGAGAAACAGAACAGCATGACTCAAAAGACATTCTCACTTTTGATGTTGTGTTGATGATGAGCCATAAGTTCTGAATGCTGACGTTTCATTAAGAGAAAACAACTTTCCTGTTTAACATTGCATATTTTCTCTGCCTTCTATCTTTTACAGATTACCTTTGTATTCAAGAGGAGAGCGTTTCCATTTTGAATATGGTGTCTACTTACTAAACAAGAACATTGCCCAGGTAAATGAGCAGTATGTACTGTAGCTGGAGTGGGTTTATTTTGTTGGGAGTCCTTATGTGCTTCAGACATTTCACCTAATCAGTTTATT
The DNA here is from genome assembly GCA_038048925.1 of Garcialebias charrua. Taxonomy (NCBI): domain Eukaryota; kingdom Metazoa; phylum Chordata; class Actinopteri; order Cyprinodontiformes; family Rivulidae; genus Garcialebias; species Garcialebias charrua. The sequence goes on from JBBPBX010006126.1 coordinate 29,118, forward strand.
CTTTCAAGTTATGATATTATATTTTAGTCCTTTGTAGAATTTACAAGAACTTAGCAAAAGGTGGTCTTTTTTATTTATTTATTTATTACTATACCTTACAATACCCTTTTCCAGTCTAAATGTCACTTTCAGCTCATGTTGTCTTTAACGGGTCATTGAAAAAAGTTAAAATTGTGCTTTTTTTATCAGTGGGTTTACAGCTACCGTATTTTCTGCCATACACGTCACACCGCCATATAAGTTTCATTAGTCCAAATACCGTATTTTCCGGTGGATAGGTCGCACCTTTTTATGTTTTTTTTCCAAGGCCTGCGACCTATATATGGCTTATCACTTTCGGCGAAACAAATATTTAAATCCAGCTCATTTCACAATTACGTTCATTTATTAAGGAAAAGTTCAGCTCAGACACATATTTGCTATAATTTTTATCAAACAAATAATTGTTTTTAAGTGTTAATCTTCTTAAAAGCCTTGCTGTGCGCTCCTGTGGCAGACATTTGCAGCAGAGCTAAACGTAGGTGCGACCTATACACCGGTGCGACCTATCTAGGGATTTTTCCAATCTATTGGTAATAATTGGATGGTGCGACCTATACACCGGTGCAACCTATACACCAGAAAATACGGTATGTCTAATAAAGTGGAAAAATCCATAAATACGTTGCTTCACTGTATATGTGGCATCTATTATGCCTCACCTCTGACGCGTCATGTTTGTTACATGTCACCGCTAGCAAACCAGAAATGTGGGCTGGTGTGCCAAAAATCGATTGGCTGCCAAATGGCGGCCGCAGGAGCATGCACGGAAGGACTTTAACAAAAATTTTACAAGATTAACACTTTAAAAAAATAATTTGTTTGCACAAAATTATAATAAAGATGTGCCTCAGTCTAACTATTCCTTAATGAATGCACTTTAACGGTCAAATCAGTTGCATTTCAAAAGTATTTGATGCCTCGGTGCTCCAGGAGCGTGCAGAGGAAGGAAATTGTTGGTTACGTATTGTAACCCCAGATTCTATGAGTGTAAGCGTAGCCCTTTAAAAGCTATGCTTATTGGATTTATCCCTCGCTTCCCGCCATAACACTGAAGACTTTTAGTCTACGCCCACCTGTTGTGGGCCCCGCCCGGTCCGTATAATAACGTCCCTGGACCGTGGCTCTGCTCCCAAGGCAATTATTTTTCTTCTGCCATTGAGAACCAGTGAGGCCCTAGTTTTAAAGGGCTACGCTTACACTCATAGAATCTGGGGTTACAATACGTAACCAACGTTCTATTTTGTGTAAGCTCCGCCCTTTAAAAGCTACGCTACTTGGGTTTAAAGGCGGAACAGGATATGGTCCATGCCTAACTGGGTCTGACTGAGAACCATAACACACTATGGCAACCTCCAACACCTCAATAAGCATAATGATGCACCATTAATGAAGCAGGAGGTGCATATAGATAACAGGTGTTTCAAACCTCAATACCTGATGTTAACTGAATAAATGTTTATTCATAGCAGGTCAAGAGAGATCTCCAAGAGAATTATTTCTGATTGAAGGGATGTTCGAACCGAAAAAAAGAACCATCATAAGAACCATCAATAAAGACAGAGGCAAAACGGTGTCATTTATCAATAAGTTTATTGATAATGAAAAGAATTTTTTACTCTGCTACCACCCTGAGAACAGAATGTGTCAGTGAAGAACTGGCTACATCCTGCAAATAAAAACAAATGAAAGGAGTAACTGATAACCATGACGTAGCAACACAGATGTCCTACACAGAGAGGCCCTTGTGCAAGGCTGCAGAAGTTGCAATTCCTCTGGTGGAGTGAGCTCTGATACCTTCAGGAGGCTGAAGGCCAGAAGAGCTGTAGGCCTGTGAGATGGTTTCACTTAACCAGTGTGACAGGTGCTGAGAGGTCAGGGGTTTACCCTGAGGCTGTTTTCTGAAATGCACAAACAATCTACAGGTAGTCCCCGACTTACGAGCGAGTTCCGTACCTACGGGCCATTCGTAAGTCGAAAATCCTTAAGTAGGATCACAAAAATATATATATATTTTTTTAATTAATGAATACATGTACTGTACAGTCACCAAGCACTTAGCCTATCTTAACACAGTTTTTAAAGATGAAGGAGTGAGTTGAATTGTCTCCCTTTCACATAAAGAGAGCTAGCTCCCTTTATGGGAATGGAATATGCTGGTGAAGATTCTCAGTCATCCAGGACATGATAAATCAAAAAGATCAAAGATCAAAAAAATCATTGAATTGATAAAGCTCCTCGGATGAGAAGCGAAACGTCTTCTGTTACAAATAAAGTCCAGTTGATCTTGAATTGAATGCCTTTTTGATTTATGGGAATGGAACCTGCCGGGAGGAGGGAGACAATTCAACTCACTCCTTCATCAGTGCTTGCATGGGACAAAGCAAATGCAGATGTTCTTCCTCTGCGTTATTGTGAGGAGGCAGACAAAACCCATCCAGCATAATGATTCTGGACCTGAATGAACTCGTTATGCTCTTAGGAATAAAGGTAGGGTTCGGCCTAAGTTCAGCTGAACTCCCATCCCCTTGGATCTTTAAAAGAGAAGGGGAGACGGACAAGCCTGACAAATCACTGACTCTTTTAGCTGATGTTAGAGCTAACAACAGAGCTGTTTTAAAAGACAGAAACTTCAATGGTATCTTGTCTAATGGCTCAAATGGACTTTTGGTTAATGAATTCAGTACAGTTACTAAGTCCCATTGTGGAGCCAAAGAACGTGAAATTGGCCTAAGGTGACGTGCACCTTTCAGTTTCATTAAGAGATGATTAAACACTGTTCTATCGTTAAACCCTTCATGACAGGAAGAAATCGCTGCAGCGTACGTTTTAATCATGCTGAAAGCTAAATTTCTGTCCAGCAATAGTTGTAAATATGACAAAATCGAACCCAGAGGACATGAAGATGGGTCCAGTTGTTTCTCCAGGCACCACCGCTGAAAAGCAGCCCATTTTGACACGTAAACAGCCGTGGTGGACTTTGCACGCGCTCCTTGGATGGTGCATATAACGTCATTAGGAAAGCCAAGATTTTCTAAACGTTCACGTTCAGTAACAAAACCAGTAGATGTTGGCCACCGCAGGGAAACTCTTTATTGCTCCCCCTGCCTGTAGAAGAGCATCCTTTCTCCAAAGCAGTCTCTATGACCGACCCGTCAGCTGCTGTAGCACCAGAAACCATGGTGCATTCATGCACTCCGGGGTGATCAGAATCATTGATAACTTTTCCTCCCTCACTCTCTCTAGCAGTGCTGGCAGTAGAGGAACTGGAGGAAAGGCATGAATCAGTGTTTTTGACCAAGGTTTGTGTGCAAACGCTTCCACTCCCAGAGGGGGAGTGTCCTGGGGGCTTAAGGAGAAGAACAGAGGATACTGAGCGTTCTCCCGAGTGGCCATTAAATCCACCTCCGCTCTCCCGAACCTGCTCCAAATTTGTGAGATCAGGTTTGGATGGAGAGCCCAGTTTTTGTCCAGTGGTCCGCCTCTCTACATAATATTGACTCCTTTGTTTAACATGACGGGGATATAGACCGTTCTTAACGGTCTCAGCTGTGTATGTGCGCCCAATAAAGCAGATCCCTGGCTGTGTTTAACAGCTGGGCTGATCTGCCCCACCCTGGCGGTTTATGTATGCAACCGTGGTCTTGTTATCGGCGAGGACCATCAAGTGATTGTCCCGGACCAGTTGAACAAAGTGTCTCAGAACTTTGTGTACTATCAACAGCTCCAGAACGTTTATGTGGTGAGACGTGCCGG
>JBBPBX010006126.1:41425-69546 GCA_038048925.1 Garcialebias charrua
GGAGGCCTCCGGGTTCAACTGTCCCCCTCTTACAATGCTGTTATTGCTAGTATCACTCAGCCCTCTGTGAATAGCAAACAACCATCAGGGTGCTAACGATCCATCGTTAGGCTGATGGTCCTCCTTGATCATGTGAGCAGCTGGTTTCTGTCATCAGCAAACTGGTTGATCCACTGTGAGAGGGTGCTATTTATAAGACTGAGCTGAATACAGCATCTCAGACAGAGGAAGTCTTTCGGACGAAAGACAAAACATTTCTACAGTTCTTTTGCTTTGTTTTGTTTTGTTTTTTGAGTGTCCAGAGGACCAGACTTAGCTTTTTTAGATGACTCTATTTGGTTTTCTGAACTTGGATATTCAAACGAAAGTTACTACTGTAACTACGGTTCTATGAATCCCGGATGACCGCCAGAGGCAGTGCTTCAAGCACGAATGTGCATTCTTGAGCATGCGTAGGGCGAGTACAAATGACAACAAAGTCACCCCGTGACCTGTTGGGAACCCACGTGACTCTATATAGGCGCATGGCACCCGACGTTTAAATCCCTCAAAACTTCTTGCCAAAGCAAGGATTCCGAGGGACTAAGCACTCTGGCGGTCATCCGGGATTCATAGAATCATAGTTACAGTAGTAACTTTTGTTCTATTTCATCCCTCCTGACCGCCAGTGGCAGTGCTTCAAGCACGGATGACGTATGCCAACACGGTCACGAGGAATCGGCAACGGTCAAGGAACGACCACCACGCCACTCACCTCAATGAGATGGAGAGATATGCCACTCCAGAACTCCTTGAAGGGGATGAGGCGCAGCCACATTCACCCTGTAAAACTGAGTAAAGGTAGTATGCGACGTCCAGGAGGCCGCACGGCATATACTGTCCAATGGCACCCCTGTCATGGCAGCAAACGAGGTCGACATGCCCCTCGTAGAATGGCACTTCACTACGGTAGTGGCCGGTCCTTCAAGGCATTGGAGATCAAATCCACAACCCAGTGTGCCAGTCGCTGCTTTTAGAGTGCCTGACCTTTCCGTAAGCCAACATAGCACACAAAAAGGGCATTTGTCCTCCAGATGGGCGCCGTAGCAGCCATGTATGCCTCAAGTGCACAGACAGGGCAGAGTTGTTCGGAGGAACCACCGGTGTTAAGGGCAAGAAGGAGTGGTTGGGTACTACCGGCTGGTAGGGACACTTTAGGCATAAATGCTATATCAGGCCACAGTGTGACACCTGAGCCATCAGGGTTCCATCGGCAGCAGGGCTCGGCCACTGAAAGAGCCTGCAATTCCCCCACACGTTTTGCGGAAGCCATTGCTAAAAGAAATGCTGTTTTCAGTGAGAGCCACTTGAGGTTCACAGACGCCAGGGGCTCAAATAAGGGGGACCGAAGAGTCTCAAGCACCAGAGAAATGTCCCATGTTGGCACCACAGGGCGTTTGGGTGGGTGCAAACGCCGAGCACCTCTCAAAAACAGTGCAATGTCCTTGTCCTGGCCCACCAAACAACCATTCAGGCCGAAATTCCCATAAGAAATGGCAGCCACATATACCTTCAAGGTAGATGGGGACCATCCTCGATCCAGTAACGCTTGCAGGAAGGTCAGTATGTCAGAGACTGAACACTGTACTGGATCCTACCCTTTATTGCGACACCAGGTCACAAAGGCCACCCACTTATTAGTATATAAGGCCCGCGTGGTTGGCGCCCACGCATTAGCCATTGTATGTCCTACTGGCCCGGTATATCCTGAAAAAGCGGGCCCCAGCTCTGCAGGGGCCAGACCCAGAGTTGGAGCCAGTCCGGTTCGGCGTGCAGAACCCGACCCTCCATCTGGGAAAGAAGGTCCGTCCTGGAGAGGAGACGCATCGGCAAGCCGGAGCTGACTTCGCGCAGCAGAGGGAACCAAGTCCTTGCATGCCAGAGGGGGACCACCAGTAGAACCTTGTGCCACTCCTGACGAACCCGTAGGAGGGTCTGAAAGAGTAGGCTGAATGTTGGAAAGGCATAAAGGAGGGTCCGGGGCCAGTCGTGTGCCAGCGCATCGTGGCTCAGAGGGCTGCCGTTGTCCAGGGAGAACCAAAGGGGACAGTGAAATGCGCTCCTCGAGGCAAACAGGTCCACGTCCGCTCTGCTATAGATTGCCCAGATCCTCTCCACCACCTCTTCGTGAAGCTTCCACTCTCCTGGGAGTGGCTTCTGACGGGATAGAGAATCTGCCAGCACGTTCTGTGGCTCCGGGATGTAGGTTGCTCGGAGGCTGGCCAAGCATGGAGTAGCCCAGGTCAGAAGACACTGCGTCAAGCACAACTGTTTCTTGGACCTGGTTCCCCTTGGTGGTTGATGCGACAAACCACAGTGGTGTTGTCTGACCTCACCAGCACATGCTTCCCCTGCAAGCCTGGAAGAAAGCTCCGAAAGGCCAGAAGCACGGTCTGTAACTCCAGGACATCGATGTGCTCTCGACTTTGCCACTGGGACCATGTCCCCTGTGCCCTGTGACCTCGCCAGGTGGCACCCCAGCCCATGGAGGATGCATCCGTAAAGACAACTTCCCAGTGGCATGGGAGGGAACCGAGCGGGACCCCTGCTGTCACAAACAACCTCCCCCTCCATTGGGACAGAGACTGGCGACACCGAGGGCTCACCAGAAGTCATCTGAGGCGATGAGTGTTCCGTGAGGAATCCAAATTCAAGCTGTTCAGCCACATCTGAAGGGGCCGCAACGACAGCAGCCCCAAGGGCACCACAGTGGATACAGCTATAAGCATCCCCAGTAGTCGAAGGCACCGCACCAGAGGCGGTGCCATACCGCGTCTGAAGTCTGGGAGCATGTCCAATATACTTTCGACCCGCTGGGGCGACGGGCGAGCAGTCATTGAAATGGAATCCATGGCAATGCCCAGGAAGATGGCCTCCTGTGAGGTAGTCAGATTGCTTTTCTCCCTGTTCACCCGCAAGCTCAGGCGTCCCACATGCTGGAATACCAACCGGGTATCCCGAACCGCCTGATCCCGCATTGTGGCACGAATGAGCCAGTCGTCCAGATACGGGAGGATCTTCAGGCCCCGCACCTGTTGAGGGGAGAGGGTCACTGCGATGCATCTGGTGAACACCCTGGGAGATAGCGAAAGACCCAACGGGAGGATCCTGAACTGAAAGTGCCGCGCTTGAAAGGCAAAACTAAGGAACCGCCAATGGGGCGGCACGATTGGAACATGGAAATAAGCATCCCTGAGATATATGGAAGTGAACCAATCGCCCGGGGAAATCGCCCCCAACACATCCTTGGTGGTTAACATGCTGAGAGGCATGACCTTCAAGTATATATTCAGGTCCCTAAGGTCCAGAACCGGACGTAGACCCCCGGACTTCTTCGGAACAAGAAAATAAGTGGAATAAACCCTCCCTGGATCCAGCAGGGGGTCCATATGCATTATAGCTCCCTTGGCCAGCAAGGTGCATATCTCATAGTTCAGTGCCTGTGCCTTCACCGGGTCATGGATGACAGTCATCCTGACCCGGCCAGGAACGGGTGGCTGACGGTGGAATTGAAGACGATACTCCCGGGACAGGGTGGACAACGTCCACAAGTCCGGGGTGTGGGCAACCCAGTAGTTGAGCTGTCCCAGGGTAAAACAACCGACCGCCGGCTCTAAGGCCTCATCTGCGGGGCCCCCGACCCCTCAAAGGCCTAGAAGGACGCCGGCCAGACTGTGCCGCTCGAAAGGGGTGAGATGGCCCGACCCCACCTGGGCCACGAGCCTTACTACTCCAACCTGGAGCAGGTCTCTGGGCCAACCTCCGACCCTGCATTGGGTGCTGAGGCTCAATGGAAGAAGGAGACGAGAACGAGGACCTTCGTGAAGGACTCGCTACCGTTCAAGAGCCGGCTGGTTGGCGACCGCATCTGTGAAGCCCTGCCAGTTGCTGCCTCGTCCGAGACGCCTAAGCCGTTCGGTCCAAGGCGTCCAGCATTGCAGAGCCAAAAAGTTCCCCTAGGAGTACAGGTAGGTCCCAGAGGGTTCTCCTGCAGGGCTCAGTGAGTGGGGACTGCGCCAGCCAGACCTGGCAGCGAGCACGCACCAACGTGGAGAGTGTACGGCCGATCTCTCTTGTCATGAAAGCAAAGGCCTGCAGAGATGCATCAACCAGGCATTGCGTGGAATGGCCTAATGGAACAGATTCCAAAGAGGAAGACAGGGCCAGCATAAGATGAGAAAGAGAGTTCCCAATCCGGCCCATGCGGGCCCCAGAATCATAAGCCTTACAGAGAAGGTCATCAGTAATACGACACTGAGGCCGTGGACAACGGGCATTGGGCCGCAAGGCCTCATCAGGTGGGACAATAAGAGAGGCAATGCTCTGTTCCACCATAGGTATCTGCCCCAAGCCAACCTTGGGTGCCTCTTGCATGTTCGCCAGGACCCTGCCATCGCTTATCAGGCTTGAAAACGCGTTGGTGTCAGACCAGCAAGCATGTAGTTCTCGTATATACTCCTCCGAGGGAGGAACCACAAAGGCAGCCTCAGATCTATTGCACCTAAAGAATGTGCTGGAGGCTACAAGCTGGGCCTGAGGGACATCAATCTGTAGACGGGCAAGAGCCGTTTGAATGGCGGCTGTCACAGACTCCTCCGTAATGTCCTGGGAGGCAACGGAACCAGACCCAGAGGCCCCTGAGTCCAACCCCGGAAGGTCCTCACCGAAATGGGTTACAGAGGCCGCCACTGAAATAGCATCGTCACCAGTGACTGATGCGTCATCCCGCTCAGGAGGGAGCGCCCTGTCTCGAACCCCATCCTAAAAGGACTGGAGGAGTGCCTTAATGCTGGCCAGTTCGGTAGTGAGGTGATCCACTCTTGTTGACAACCCCCCCTTCATCTGGCCGTCTGGCTCGCTTTGCCGGCTGCGAAGGCGTAGCCACAGCAGGTCGCTTGCCCCTCGCCTGACTCGGCGGCAATGGGCTATGCTGTGTAGCACCCGTCCAGTCGGTAGGCCGCTCCAGCGCAGCCAACCGATCCAGTCTGACCGACCGGGCATGAAGCGACAGTTGGGGCAAGCGTCATCTGACAGTGCCTCCCGGAGATGTCCCACACCGAGACAGGAGGGACACAAGTCATGCCCGTCCTCGGACTGAAGTGGCGCCATACAGGACAAGCAGGACAATGTTTCCAGCATCATACTGCTGAAAAGTGGGAACAGCCCATCACCAACAGAAGTCAACACGAGCAGAAAACGCCACTGGTGATTTCGTTGTAGGAAAAAAACACCCCTGTAGGTTACAAACTCAGCGCGAGCAGAAACGCTACCAATGAGTTCAGATAAACTATAGAACAACTCAGCGCTAGCAGAGATGCCACTGGTGAGTTGAAAGAAACATCAATAGAAAACTCAGTGTGAGCAGAGACGCCACTGGTGAGTTTAGACAAACTACATAACAACTCAATGCGAACAGAGCTGCCACTGGTGAGTTGAAATAAACAATAATAGAAAACTCAGTGCGAACAAAGCTGCCACTAGTGAGTTGAAATAAACAATAATAGAAAACTCAGTGCGAGTAGAGCCGCCACTGGTGAGTTGAAAATAGCCAACAGAAAGAACTCGACTCGAGCGAAAACGCTACAGGTGAGTCAGATAAAGCGAGTAGACCAAAAATTAACTGAATGCGGGCAGAGACGCCACCGGAGAGTTTGAATGAACAAGCAAGTCACACGAGCGAAAACGCTACAGGTGAGTCGAATAAACGACCAAACGGAAAATTAACTCAATGCGGGCAGAACGCCACTGTAGAGTTGAACAAACAAGCAATAGAAAAGTCACACGAGCGAAAACGCTACAGGTGAGTCGAATAAACAACCAAACGGAAAATTAACTCAATGCAGGCAGAACGCCACCACAGAGTTGAACAAACAAACAATAGGAAACTCAACACGAGCTAAAACGCTACAGGTGAGTTAGCTAAACAACCAGAGCGGAAAATAAACTCAATGCGGGCAGAAACGCCCCGGAGAGTCAAAGAAAGCGATACTTACCAGTTGTCGCAGCTCTGGTAAAGGTGAAAAACAGCTTGTGCAGCCCTTGGAGGGCGAGACTTAACCGCAGCTCCGACCAAGACTGTCACGTGGCTACCAGCAACAAGCAATGTAGGAAAGCGGTGGTTCACAGAAGCAACCAGCTTCACACGACCACACGCCTGTACTCAACAAACCTGCACGTGAGAAGAATGAAGGGATTTGAACGTCGGGTGCCACGCGCCTCTATAGAGTCACGTGGGTCCCCGGCAGGTCACAGGGTGACTTTGTTGTCATTTGTACTCGCCCTGCGCAAGAATGCTCATTTGTGCTTGAAGCACTGCCTCTGGCGGTCAGGAGGGATAAAATAGAACTCAAAGTTTTTTTTCATGAATTTGGACATTTGTGGTTTTATGTTTATGTTTATTAAATTTGTTCATTTTTTTACAAAAGAAACAATACAAGACAATCCCACTCTACGAGTATAGCAGAGCCCTTTAGCTATCAGGCCACTCTGTATCCCAAATGGCTGAATGATTAGCTATTTTGGAGGCAGTTTCACCTCGGTCGAGGGGTTTTATCGACTCGAGGGGTGGGCCCATCCGGTAGGTGGACGTGGACTAAAAGGTTTTCAATAGGCGCTGACGCGCGGGGGAGCGTCAGCGCCTATTGAAAACCTTTTAGTCCACGCCCACCTACCGGACTGGGGTGTGAAGTTCATGAACTGGTTGGTAGAGAGTGGATGTTAATCTGTCAAACGACAGACAGTGTTTTGATTTATCTGTCATCATGTAAAATAACCAGTCAAATACAGAAAATATTCTGTTAACGCGACCTCTGATCTAGGCATACATTTTTAACATACAGAGATAAGAATGGCAGCGTGTCGAGGGAGGAGTCAGGTATTTCCAGTGAGAGAGTGAATGGTTGTTTGTCTCTATGTGGCCCTGTGATGGACTTGCAACCCGTCCAGGGTATACCCCGCCCCTCGCACACTGATTGCTGGACATGGGCGAACCTGTGACCCAAAAATGGAAGAAGCGGGTAAAAGATAATGGATGGATGTTTTCTTGATTGACGCGTGCACCATGTTTTATTAGGAAATCCATGCAAGTCTTTGTACACGAGGCCCCTGGTCTGACAAGTCCACAGGACCAGATCATAGACAGTTAATTCAGTAGCCTGCCTCAGAGATGGAGCAGAGCTTTACTGACAGTAACTAATGATGCGATTCAGGTGAATCTTTTAACTTGTATGTTTTTCAGGTACTTCATGGCTCTGGTTCAGGAGATGGCAGTGAAAATTGATCAGGGTTTCCTGGAAGCTGTCTTGGCTCTGTTTTCGTCAGATTCTGACCCTGAAAATGAAGGACAGAAGGTAGAACCAGTTAGGATGATGATACGTTCACTGCAACATACGAGCCTCGCACAGAGGAGTAATAAATCTGTTTTTCAGTCGGGGCTGATCGAGGGAGACCTGCAGCGTCTGCAAGCAGAGCCCACAGAGATGTCACTGTCCAACACATCAGGATTTAGCTTCTTTGAATTTTTCCACATCTCTCCCATCAAGGTAACAGTCTTCTTTACTAACCTCCGTTTGATGAGATATTTGATAAGTTAGCATCAATTGTTTTATAGATTTAGAGAACATGTTATTGGATGTTCCAGAGGGTCAGTATGCCCCCAGCTGTTGTGGGTCGACTCTGATGTTGTTCACTAAAAATTTCTGAGGACAGAAGCCAGATCCAAGAAGAATCTTAAACATATAGTGATGGGGTTTTAATTATAAAAATTAATAATTGGGTTATTATTAATTTAACCATTTGTCCTAATTCACAATTTTAAACTATTTGGGGCACCACCTTCTCTTTGAAGGAAGTTATTTTTTATGACGTAAGTAATTAATCTCAACAAAATAACCCTAGAAAACATGAGTTCTTCCATTGAACTAATATTAGATTATATTATTTAGAACACTGGGAACTGGGAACGCTTTGGGATTCCCCCAGAGGAGCTGCTCCAAGTGGCTGGGGAGAGGGAAGTCTGGGCCTCCCTACTTAGGCTGCTACCCCCGAGACCCGACCCCGGATAAGAGGAAGAAAATGGATGGATATTTAGAACACACGCTGATTTGGAAAAAAATAAAATAAAAGCACACACTGATTTGAGTCATCGTTATTGATGTACAAGCTGTACACTGTGGACTGGTTGGTCCACATAAGTTGTTTGCAGCTTGGTGGGGGAAGATCAGTGTGCTGGAACTCTGACTGAGGAAGCCCTCTGGACTGAGGGTGAAACGTTTCGACTAAAAGAAACTGTCCAGATGACCAGATTGAGACTTATCAGATTTGATACCTGGATTATTGAGTATGAACTTTCTTGCTCAAAATATATATCTTTTATCATTTAAATATGTTCATTTTTGCAAACAAAATACTAAATCACTTTAATTTTGCTTTAAAAGTGATTTTGAACTTCAAGCCGTGTTTAATCATGGGAAATCCAATTACACACGAACGCACCATCTGTGATGTAACACTGGGCAGAGGGCTCTGGTCTCTTTAATAGCGGACCATTTAAAACCCGACAAATTTATCAATCTATGTGAAGATTTGAGCTATTTGTCTTCATTTTGGGAAGCAGAAAATAGTTTGGGTGATGGAACAAGAAACAACAGGATCTAATTTAGGTCTGATGCTGTATCAGACTTACCTTCATGTCGAGCTGCTCATACCTGCGCACTGTGACAAGCCCAGAGCTCTGCCCGGTGTGACATCACAGATGGTGCGTTCGGGTGTAATCAGATTTCCCATGATTAAACACGGCTTGAAGTTCAAAATCACTTTTAAAGCAAAATTAAAGTGATTTATCATTTTGTTTGCATAAAGGAACATATTTAAATGATAAAATATATATATTTTGAGCAATTTTATGAATAGTAAAAAAAATCATGTCGGTGGACCTTTAAAGCTGCTGTATGTAACTTTTCTAACAATATATTTTTAACATATTTCTTCACTCTGTCACTATCTCCTGACAGACTGATGTTAGACAAAGTAATCTCTGAAAAAAACTATAGTCCCCTTGCTTCTCTAAAAGCATTTCTAAAAACCCACAGTGACCCGCCGTTAACCAGCCAATAAAAACAGAGTTTTTAACCAGCCAATAAAAACAGAGCTTCTCACTTCTCACGCCCCTAACCCACGCCCCCGCCTGTCCCAGCCCCAGCGGCCGCGCACGTTCTCGTTCAAAGGATTGCAAAGCGATGCAAAACTGTTTTGTATGTGACACAAATGTATTAAATTCCCCTTCTTCATCCCTGATCTGGACTTTTCTTTTGTTTTTTTGCCAAAAGTCAAGTGATCGCTTCCTCCTCCGCTGACTCCATGACTGAAATGATGAGGAAATGAATGAATTTGTCACGAGCGAATTAAACTCGGGTTCAACGTGGCTGCGCGAGGCTCTGCAGATTTCATGGTGTTCTGGTGTGCTGGACCAGCGCTCCATGTTTTTATTTTATTTTTTAGAACGTTTTATTAACATATAAACACAGAATATCGCAGCGGCTGCGACAGGACATGCAGTGGAGGCGGAGCTAAGGAGGCTGAGCTGAAGTTCAGCGAGAGCAAGGGGGAGCAGAGCCATATATGGCTCTGAGGGGGAGGGACCAGAAACGTGTGTCTGTTCAAATTTTTCCTAAGTTCCAGCGTGTTCAAAAAACTACAGACTGCAGCCTTAATGGGGTTTACACAATTAAAAATTTATTATAAAAGAAAATTTTAAATACTGTACGTAGGGTTGCCAACTCCTTGATAAATTCTGTTTTTAATCTTAGTTAATACCATTATTGATTTTATTTGATTTTATCACTTGTTTTTATTGTTGTAGCACTTTGAGATTTTTATTAATGAAAAGTGCGGTATAAATTGAATTTATTATTATTATTAAATAAATAAGGGACACCTCTCGGCAGGGCTGGTCACCCCATTTAACCCCCCCCCCACACACACACACACACAAACACCCTGCCTGCCCCTCCTCACTTTGAAATCAACCTGAATTCATTTGGATACGTGTTTTTGAATTATAAAAATATGTATAAACAAATTATTACACAATTAACCATTTATTTTTAGTGCAAATAGAATTGCCAGAAACAAACATATCTTTTGAAAATTATGTATCTTTCTTAAACAGACCTCTGTCCTGCTTAATAACTTAAAACAGTATTAAATAACAAAAAATCAATACGAACATTCTGTAATAGTGCATTTAGTGCAACGTGCAAATAAAGTTTGTAGTAAATTTGTGAGCAAGACATTTCATAATTTAGACTGACAATGAGCTCACTTCTAATTAGTTCAGTAGAACATTTGTTTCGCACATCAGTCCACTTACTTTTCATGAAAGAGAAAATCCTTTCCACAAACCCAGTGGAAGATGGGATGCTGAGGACAAAGGATACAACAGCTGGATGTTGGGGAGGTCAGCTGCCTGAAGAACTTGCATCCACTTCTCTGCTGTTCCCTGGGACTGCCACCTTTCTTTCTCCTGAGGTGAGGTGGTGAGGTGGTCTATCAGGCTGTTTGCAGTCACACATTCCTCATACAGCTCATCCATAGACATGTTCAGCCTGCCAAAAGGTGTTAAAGTTCATTAGTGACACATAGCCTAGGTTATGTAGTGATAAATAAATGGAAAAACGTGTATTGTTTATATTTATAATTTAGCATTGTATTTAAACTACATTTTGAAATGTATTTATTAATTTACCTATATGAACTGTGTTTTTTTAAAGATGGACAAGGTTGTATGTTTGCATAGTGTAAAGTAAATTCACAATTATGTATTTATTTGTACGTGTCAATTGTACACTTTTGTTTATAACTATCAATAATTAAACATGGTTCACCACTACACTGGAAATTATTGAATTTTTACCTGCCAACCAGGTGAAGACTTTCAGTGATCTTCTCCACTTCCTCAAAGGATATTTTTCCAGATGCCAGAGAGAGGGGCTGAAGGTGAAAGAGCCAGTTTTCCTCTGAGAAGTCAAACCACTTCTGGACAGAACTGATGGCAGTGTTTAAGAAGCTGTAAAGTCCTGCCTGGCCACACCAGCTTCAGATGGCAAGAGACGCTGCAGCTTTTGTCTTGTTCCGTACCCGTAGAACCCATCATCTCTTCTCTGAATTAACCTTCTCAAAAAAGAGTCCATGATGGAAAAGAGGTCAACAGATGTGGTTACATTCCTCTCTAGCTTTTTGACCACCTCTTCAAACAGACACATCACATTATTACAAAAGAGGAGGTAGACTTCCACAATGTCTGCTTCTTGTTCAACTCCATCAGAATCTTCTGTCAACCTCAGCAATGCTTTCAGGCGGCTTGGACATTCATCTCCAATGCTGATGAGATATGACTTAAGAGGGACCCAGTTCTGCAGCAGGCGAGTGATTGCAGGGTTAAGTGACAGCCATCTTGTCACCACATGGCGCAGGATTTCATGGAATTCAACATCACAGAAGTCACAGAACTCTTTCAGGGATTCTCTCCTTTTGGCAGAGGTTGAAAAGAAACTGTATATCTTGAGGACAATATTTTCCACATCAACTGAGAGCTTGTCCAGAGATTTTTTTACAGTGTTATGGACAATATGTGCATGGCAGTTGCCACGAAGGATGTCACTGTTGGCCTCTCTCAATTTTGTGAAGACTGAGTTGTGGATGCCATAATTGACATTTGTGTTGTCAGCACTGAATGCAGAAACATAATCTAGGGATAGATCCAAATTTTCAAGGGAGCTTCGTATAATTTTGACTATCCCCTCAGCAGATTCATCTGGATTTTCAACAAAATCTATTACCTTGCTGACTACTCCATTCTCTGGTGTGAAAAACTGCACAACCAAGGGAAACATCTTCCGATTTCCCTTGTTTGAGGCATCGGTTTGAAGAGAAAATGGTAGTGGGTTCTTTTCACTTTTCAATTTTTGAACCACTTCCTCTATTGCTTTTGGACACAAGACATCTGTGACCACTGCCTCAGCCTTTGTCCTCCCACAGGACATCTTCTTGGCAATGCTGGAGTCATTCAGTGTTTGAAGAGTCAGTTTAAATCCACAATCAGCTGAATTGTAACTTAAAGCATGCTTCACAGTATGAAATATATGGGCTATTTCTGCAGCAGTCACCTGTAATTAAGGGACAAAATAAAAAAATACTTTATAAATTTGTGTAATTTAATTTTTTATTTATATAATTATTTTTAAATATATTTTATGCATTCATTTTTCAATTCTACTTGTTTATTACAATAATATTCATTCATTCATTCAACCTTTATTTATACAAGCTAGCCTCTATGATCTATGATCACATTTTTGGCCTGCTCACATTCATGCTCCTCACACTTTTACGCATTAAACTCTTTTTATATATATATATATTTTTTACATACCATATCTGCCTCTGGTGTAGCCCGGTGCAGAACAAATTGGTCAAGGGTTCTCCTGGTTTTGTTGTCTTTCACGTTTCTTATGTGTCCAGCTGCAGAAGCATGCTGTTTCACATCACACTGTCCACCGTGGGCTACAGAAAAAGCACGTTTGCAGACAGTACAGTTGGCTTTGTAGTCATTATCATTCACGCGTTCCAGCCACACATGTTCCTTTTCCCACTCGACTCTGTATTTTTGCAGCCGTTTCTTTTTTTTCCTGGGGGGAGTAGTCAAGCTCGAAGGTGATCTATGTTCACTGTTTAAATCACCTGAATGCTTGCCGCTTGCGTCCATGCTGCCTTCTTCTTCAAACCCTGTCGCTGCCGTGTCTTCCGTAAACAGCCAAGACTGGACCAATGAGATGAGCCGGATTCTGTAGTTTCAATCACGTGTGTAAAAGGCTGTCAGCTCATTGGTCACAGAGCAGAGCGGCTTCTTAACCGTAATAATTGACATAAAAGCGCATCATTATGTATCAACTCCACTGACGTTGACAGAATAGTTTTGATTCTCACGATATTACGGGACAAAGTGCGTCCCGTAATAGATCAGTAAGGGACGCGTACTTTTGTTTCTAAATACGGAACGATTCCGTTTTTCAAGGGACGGTTGGCGTCTAAGTGCAACTTGTCTTGGGTTGGAACAGTGAACTGCTTTTGATCCTGAAAGCACTCAGAAACCACCAGTGAGTAATGAAACTTCTGTCCTGCCCAGGTTGTAGATCAGTCAGCCTCTAACGTCGGTACCAGCTGGGTTGTCAAATGATGCCGTAACAACGGGACTTTGGCTCCAGGGTGGGACTGTGGTAACCCATGTCTGGACAATGGACACTGAGCTCCTGCTGTTTTCTGTCAGTACGAGTGTTTAGAATGGCTCTTTGTGTGGCCCGTCACCTTGGACCAGTCTGCCCTGTGACACCCTACCAGGGGTGATAACAGCAGCCACCGACAGCAGAGCTCCTAGGGTGGTTCAGGTGGACAAACTCTCAATTCAAGGAGAGGGATTTATGAACCGTTTGAGGAAAAACTGGTCTGTGCAGAACTGGTTCTGGACCCACCTGGAACAGAAACACATTGGTCATTTAAGATACACAAAGATTTGGCAAGTCAGATATGTCAGAATAATATTTGTGTTAATAGTAGCATAGTGTGTCATTTTTGTTTTGAATATTGTTTCACATTAGAATATTATGACTTTTATTGCAAGGAAATAAATCTTGAAATGTAATTTCTTTGAATTACTTTTTTGGGTTCTGTTTATTGCATTTATAATTCAATACAGCAAAATAAACCCATTTAAAAGGTAACAGATCATTGTAATACTTTGTTTATTACATAACCTACCCTGGCGCAGCAACTTAGGAGATGCGAAGGTACCAAAGGTCTGCGTCCCTCACCTGGCGGCTGTGCTGGGACCCCCACTGTATTTCACTGTACTTAGCTGTGCAATGACAATAAATTTGATTCTAATTCTGATAATGACTTTAATGGCTGGATGTCCGGCCCCTGAGCTGCTGGCTCCCTGAGCAGTTTAGATGAATAGCCGTGTCATAGATTGTTCTGTTACTAAGAATAATTGTATTACTTTTTTAAGTTTGTTTCTCAAAGAAGAATTTGTAGCTTTTGTTGTTACAAGTAAGGCTTCTTTGTTTTTTGTCCTGGCAAACTATGCAGCTAAATAAAATTGGGGGAGTGGCTTAGAGGTTAGAGGAGGCGAGACTGTGATCAGAAGGTTGCCGGTTCAACCCCCCGAACCCACAACATTAAATTGTGGGTGGGAAAGGTGAAGCCCCCACACCTGCCTCCACCCTCATTTGCCCACTCTGGGCCCTGAGCAAGGCCCTTAACCCCCACCAGCTGCTCCCCTGGGCGCGCTAGCTGGCAGCTCTCTGCTCCACACAGAGGGCTGTGGCAGCTCAGTGGTCTGAGGTTGTGTCAGGAAGGACATGTGGTGTAAAAACAATTGCCACGTCTTTGTGCGAGTTAGTTCTCTGTGACGACCCCTGAAGAAGGGAGCACCCAAAAGAAAATGAATAAAAAATTACAAACTACAACTGAATAAATGAGATCAGGTGATTTTGTTGTTGTTGTTGTATTGTTGTATTTTCTGTTGGTCTTTGTTTGGTGCTGCAGTTCTGACCTTCGTCCTGTCTTTTCTATTCCAGCTGCACCTCAGTTTGTCTCTGGAGTCCAGCAACGACAGCTCGTCTCAGGAGTCGGCTGCTCTTCAGCCTCTGAAGCTGCTGTTAAAAAGTATTGGCGCCACGCTGACCAATGTGGACGACATCATCTTCAAGTGAGACTCGGTCTGAGGCTCAGGCGGCTGTAGATTCCAGACCCGAGTTAAACTTTTGTCTCTGGTTTCTGTCTCTGTCAGGCTGGCCTTCTTTGAGATGAAGTATCAGTTTTACAGCAGAGAGAAGCTGATGCGGACGGTGGGCCAACATTACAGTGAACAGGTAACAGCCTCTTCCATTCACAGGTTTGATCCACGTTAAAGGCTGAATTCAGTTTACTGCTCAGTAGGGCTGTGACGAGATTAAAACATCACAAGATTTTTCATCGAGTTGAAAACTGTCTCACAAGTACCCTGAAAAGCCCACATCTCATGACAGTGTTGTAGGCTCAATCATCCAGGTGGAGAACAACAAAAGAGGTTACATCATGTCATCTGGACCAGTTTCTTTAAGTGAGAAACATTTTGTCTCCCATCCAGAGGACTTCATCAGTCTGCCTGCCAACTAGATCTGTCCCATAGGTATCCTTCACTGTTGTGTTTCAAGCCAACCTCCTGCTGGAATCTCAAAAGTAGTCTTTTAACACGTACAAAACACATCCATCCAAAACACTCAATCATCATGTACAACAATCAAACAACAGGAGCTTGGTATGATCAAATGGTTAAATATGATCCCTCAGTCTCAGTCTTTGTTGCCATGGTGATGTAACCATGCTCAGACTCAGTCTCTGTTACCATGGTGATCTAGTCAGGCTCAATCTCAGTCTCTGTTACCATGGTGATCTAAACAGGCTCAATCTCAGTCTCTGTTACCATGGTGATCTAACCAGGCTCAATCTCAGTCTCTGTTACCATGGTGATGTAACCAGGCTCAATCTCAGTCTCTGTTACCATGGTGATCAAAACAGGCTCAATCTCAGTCTCTGTTACCATGGTGATCAAAACAGGCTCAATCTCAGTCTCTGTTACCATGGTGATCTAACCAGGCTCAATCTCAGTCTGTGTTACCATGGTGATCTAGTCATGCTCAATCTCAGTCTGTGTTACCATGGTGATCTAGTCAGGCTCAATCTCAGTCTGTGTTACCATGGTGATCTAGTCATGCTCAATCTCAGTCTGTGTTACCATGGTGATCTAGTCAGGCTCAATCTCAGTCTCTGTTACCATGGTGATCTAACCAGGCTCAATCTCAGTTTCTGTTACCATGGTGATCTAAACAGGCTCAATCTCAGTCTCTGTTACCATGGTGATCTAACCAGGCTCAATCTCAGTCTGTGTTACCATGGTGATCTAGTCAGGCTCAATCTCAGTCTCTGTTACCATGGTGATCTAGTCAGGCTCAATCTCAGTCTCTGTTACCATGGTGATCTAAACAGGCTCAATCTCAGTCTCTGTTACCATGGTGATCTAACCATGCTCAGACTCAGTCTGTGTTACCATGGTGATCTAACCAGGCTCAATCTCAGTCTCTGTTACCATGGTGATCTAGTCAGGCTCAATCTCAGTCTCTGTTACCATGGTGATCTAGTCAGGCTCAATCTCAGACTCTGTTACCATGGTGATCTAGTCAGGCTCAATCTCAGTCTCTGTTACCATGGTGATCTAGTCAGGCTCAATCTCAGTCTCTGTTACCATGGTGATCTAGTCAGGCTCAATCTCAGTCTCTGTTACCATGGTGATCTAGTCAGCTCAACTCAGTCTTGTTACCATGGTGATCTAACCAGGCTCAATCTCAGTCTCTGTTACCATGGTGATCTAGTCAGGCTCAATCTCAGTCTCTGTTACCATGGTGATCTAGTCAGGCTCAATCTCAGTCTCTGTTACCATGGTGATCTAGTCAGGCTCAATCTCAGTCTCTGTTACCATGGTGATCTAGTCAGGCTCAATCTCAGTCTCTGTTACCATGGTGATCTAGTCAGGCTCAATCTCAGTCTCTGTTACCATGGTGATCTAGTCAGGCTCAATCTCAGTCTCTGTTACCATGGTGATCTAGTCAGGCTCAATCTCAGTCTCTGCTACCATGGTGATCTAACCAGGCTCAATCTCAGTCTCTGTTACCATGGTGATCTAGTCAGGCTCAATCTCAGTCTCTGTTACCATGGTGATCTAACCAGGCTCAGACTCAGTCTCTGTTACCATGGTGATCTAAACAGGCTCAATCTCAGTCTCTGTTACCATGGTGATCTAACCATGCTCAGACTCAGTCTGTGTTACCATGGTGATCTAACCTGGCTCAATCTCAGTCTGTGTTACCATGGTGATCTAACCAGGCTCAATCTCAGTCTGTGTTACCATGGTGATCTAGCCTGGTTTAAACCAGACCCTTGTCCTTCACTTCGCTTTGGACTAGGGTCTGGCATCTCTGCCATAGACAACGATTTCTCCTGGAGATTTTTGAATGGACCAATCAGAGAACAGGAGGCAGAGTTTTGTTAGTTTAGCCTGGCGAGGTCCAGGCTATCAGATAAATTGCTCAGAAACCACTCGGTGGATATTTTTTCTGCCACCAGTGTGTAATTATATGTCTTTAATTTACTGACTGTTGGCCTAGATGAAACATTTGAGATAAAATTCGATTTTTTATCATTTATTTTCGTAGCGCACCCGAGGCTGTTTGGAAAATATCAAACCGAAACTATTTAATATCCAGCAGATTTGACCATTTCGTGAATTGATTTAGGAACTGTTAAGCTCAGGAACACTTCTGATATAACGTCAGCTATGAAATATATTTTTTCTCAGCAGAGAAATAATAGTTTTTTACCTTGTTTTGATGAAAATTCGTTCGTGGCGGCAGCCATTTTGAATGACGACGTCAGTCGACATCGTTCAAAACTCCGCCTTCTGCTCTCTGATTGCTCAGGAACACTTCTGATATAACGTCAGCTAAGAAATATATTTTTCTCAGCAGAGAAATAATAGTTTTTTACCTTGTTTTATTGAAAATTCCTTCGTGGCGGCAGCCATTTTGAATGACGACGTCAGTCGACGTCGTTCAAAACTCCGCCTTCTGCTCTCTGATTGGTCCGAACAAAAATCTACCGGAGAAATGGTTGTGGATGGGAGAAGTCCCAGACTGTGAAGTGAAGGGAAATGAGAATTGAGCGGAGCTGTGCAGGAAGGCGAGGGCCAGGCTAATGGTGATCTAACCAGGCTCAATCTCAGTCTGTGTTACCATGGTGATCTAACCAGGCTCAATCTCAGTCTGTGTTACCATGGTGATCTAACCAGGCTCAATCTCAGTCTCTGTTACCATGGTGATCTAAACAGGCTCAATCTCAGTCTCTGTTACCATGGTGATCTAAACAGGCTCAATCTCAGTCTCTGTTACCATGGTGATCTAGTCAGGCTCAATCTCAGTCTCTGTTACCATGGTGATCTAGTCAGGCTCAGTCTCTGTTACCATGGTGATCTAACCAGGCTCAATCTCAGTCTCTGTTACCATGGTGATCTAAACAGGCTCAATCTCAGTCTCTGTTACCATGGTGATGTAACCAGGCTCAATCTCAGTCTCTGTTTCCATGGTGATCTGACCATGCTCAGACTCAGTCTCTGTTACCATGGTGATCTAAACAGGCTCAATATCAGTCTCTGTTACTATGGTGATCTAGTCAGGCTCAATATCAGTCTCTGTTTCCATGGTGATCTAACCATGCTCAGACTCAGTCTGTGTTACCATGGTGATCTAACCAGACTAAAACTCTCTGTGTTACCATGGTGATCTAATCAGACTAAAACTCTGTGTTTCCATGGTGATCTAACCAGGCTAAAACTCTCTGCGTTTCCATGGTGATCTAACCAGGCTAAAATTTAGTCTCTGTTACCATGGTGATGTAACCAGGCTAAAATTTAGTCTCTGTTACCATGGTGATGTAACCAGGCTCAGTCTCTGTTTCCATGGTGATCTACAGGGCTTACAACGCTCCGGCTGGGGGCCGGATTTCCGGTTTGGAGATAGCTCGCCGGTCCGCCTCAACTTAACTTTATTTGATGGACAGCGACTACATCCAATCACATTGAAGCTCACGTTGTCTTGACCAATTACTAACAGGAAGGCGGGTCTTAGAAAAGCAAGTGTGTATGCGGGTTCACAGTCGGATCAATGCAGAAGTTGGAGTTCGTCAGACCGGGATAAAATATAGTTTTACTATAGAAACAAGTGGCGCTCTGCCTCCTCCATAACAGGAGGTGATTTCTCCTCCTACTCAAGTGTCCGGCGCCTCCTACTCTGACTGACAATGTGTCCCGATTAGAGCGAATCAAAGCGCAGGTGCATGCGTCAAATGATTTCAGCAGGAAAGACTCAGCATCTCAGCTGGGGGCCGGATTTCCGGTTTGGAGATAGCTCGCCGGTCCGCCTCAACTTAACTTTATTTGATGGACAGCGACTACATCCAATCACATTGAAGCTCACGTTGTCTTGACCAATTACTAACAGGAAGGCGGGTCTTAGAAAAGCAAGTGTGTATGCGGGTTCACAGTCGGATCAATGCAGAAGTTGGAGTTCGTCAGACCGGGATAAAATATAGTTTTACTATAGAAACAAGTGGCGCTCTGCCTCCTCCATAACAGGAGGTGATTTCTCCTCCTACTCAAGTGTCCGGCGCCTCCTACTCTGACTGACAATGTGTCCCGATTAGAGCGAATCAAAGCGCAGGTGCATGCGTCAAATGATTTCAGCAGGAAAGACTCAGCATCTCAGCGACTCCGTGTCAAAACTACAGATTTTAAATTTTAAATCGTGTTGTTAGGTCAAGTAAACTCAGAGTTATGATCAATAATCCACACCACGTCTTTTATCTGAATAAAGTCAAATCTCAAGCGCGTTACAGCGAGAAGCTGCAGCCCCCTCCCACACACACACACACACACTGCTGAACACATAAACAACCCCCCTCCTTTCTGAAGGAGGCTCCAAGTTATTTGTCAAGCACCAAATCTGCAGGAAAAATAAGAAAAAGACGCAGAAGTTGAATGGAGTTCAGTGCACGATAAAGTCAGTGAGAGCGGGGGTGAGTTGGTGGGTGATGAAGAGGAAGATATTTTTTTTAGAAGAGGAAAAGCAGACTGAGCCAAGGAGTGACTGCACAGTGGAGCAGGTCCAGAACCAGGTATCAGTTCTGAGCCCTGCAGAACAGAGGAGGATCTGGATGTTGACCCAGAAGACAGACTAATGGAGGAAAACACACTTTTTAAAAACTTACAGTAAAATAAACATTTTGTCAATTAAAAAAAAGAACAAAAACCCTACAAGCATTAAAACTAAAATAATTTAAATTAGATATACAGTATTTATTTGAGGCTGACAGTTTAAGAAGGTTGATTTTCCCTCTGAGGAACATGAATAAATAAAGTTAATGGGTTAAAACTGTCTAATTCAAATAAAATAATAAAGTCTGTAGTTAAATAAAACAGGTTTTTGAGCTATATGCATTCAGCTGGGAGCTGCAAGATAAAGAATAAAGATCAATTCATTATGAAATAATTCTTTATTAGATTACTGCATTATTATAAATGTATGTTATCCACAGAACTGCTGCTGCTGACTTCATCATTCTTTTCATGTCTGTGATGCTGTAAGCAGCATCACATCAATTATGTGAAAGAATGTCCCCCTCACATTTAAAAAATATTTGTTTTTTCATTCATTCATTCAACCTTTATTTATACAGGCTAGCCTCGTTGAGTCACGGGGACTCATTTACAAGAGGGACCTGTCTCACTCACACCAAACAACCATCCACTCTCACACTCACACCTAGGGTCAATTTAGAGTCACCAATCAGCCTAACAAGCATGTTTTTTGGTCTGTGGGAGGAAACCGGAGTACCCGGAGGAAACCCACGCATGCACGGGGAGAACATGCAAACTCCACCCAGAAAGGCCCCGGACCGGGATTTGAACCGGCAACCTTCTCGCTGAGAGGCAGCAGCTCTACCAGTTGTGCCACCGTGCTGCCCACCCTGTTTGGACCCCCCAATACACATTTACCATGAAATATTAATTCACCTAGCGCTGTTTGCATTTATTTGTGAACAAATCCATTCCACTTGATTAAAGCACAAAAGTCCACTCTGGGCATCTACTTTATCACAACATTTCTGGGGGAGGACCCCCAGATCCCCCACCAATGCTGGTAAGACATTTTCATCAGAGTTTAAATGGTCTGTATTCACATAAAACTTTTTCATCATTTGTGTTGATGCTGGAGATGACTCCAACTCCTGCTCTGTAAGTTATTTAGAACGCTGGGAGTCCTAAAACCAGCTCTGTGGAACTTCCTTTTAGATTGTGATATTGAGTATTCTAAATTTATTGCAGATGAATTGGCTGAAATGTGTCTGTTCAATGTGGCGTTGAGTCTTTGAGTTTTTTTTTGCTGCAGGGCAGTTCTCTGGGGCACATAATTTACATTGTTTAAGTTCAGATACATTTAAACCTCATGTAATACTTGAAGCTGAATGTTTGTTGTTAAAAACAGTTGTTTGAACTTTTCAGAGAACATTTTAATAAACCTTGGCAATATGTCACCATTTTATTCTATCAACAACACAAAAAAGTTTCAGGCTCAGGATTTGTTTTTCACTTTAAGCCCTGGATCTAACCAGCCACAGAGACTGGTTAGCAAGGTAACTGAAATTGAGCCTGGTTACATCACCATGCAGACAAACATGTAGCATTAACACATTATGAACATTATTCAAGAATTGTTTCTATAAGAACATTATCAAATATTTTATATGAACGGTAAGATACTAGCAATAACAGCATTGTAAGAGGAGGACAGTTGAACCTGGAGGCCTCCACCTCTGTTTAATGATGGATGGTTTCTTTTCACAAAGATGGCCTCCTTTACTCCTCTTTCAAACCATCGTTCCTCTCCATCAAGGAGGAACAATGACTGAGTTTGTCACAGCTCCTCAGACTGAAGAAGTCTTTTTGATACAAAGAAGAATCTGTCCAGAGGACTACATTTACTGAGCCTGCATCAGGACAACAATCTGTAAAGCTTTAGTACAGTTGATATGGAAAACACATTTTGACTTAACCAATTAATCTATTTTCAATGGCAAAATATGCAGGTTTATTTCATATTAAGGCCGGCGCAGAGCTCCGCGCTTGAGCGAGCGCGGCGCCCCGCTGTGTGAGCGCCGTGAGGTCGCCGCTGCACAAGCCCTTTGAACGTTCACGCGAGCGCGCCAAGCTCCAATTTTACGAGCGCCTACGCGAAGCGCGGTGTCTGACCAATCAGCTGCACGCGGAGTGGGACTGAACTGACCCCCTCCGCGTGCAGCTGCTCACAGAGAACGTGAGAAGAAAGCAGAGCTCTGTTGGAGCACACGCTGCTTCACGCTGTGCTCTGCTGTGAACCCCCCACGCGCAGCGCGCGCGCGTGGCGCGGGGCTCGGTCCAGCGCGGAGCTCTGCACCGGCCTTTACTGTCATACTATTCCCTTTCATTGCTTTATGTATTTATTATCTTACTTTAACAATAACAATATAATGAGTCACTACAGTCATTTAGAAAGTGTTTGTATTGGAACTAATGTTTGTTCACACACAGTTAGAACAGCTCACCTGTTCCTTCATACTGACAGGAACAATCCCCTCATCACTCCTGACAATGATCCTGACACTAAATCACATTTTAAAAATTGTCATCATAACAACATAAATCTCCCCTTTTTACAAGCCTTATGATCTATTCAGGCCAGTTTCATTAAAGGGTTGAATCATCTAACATCTCAGGGCATTTTTCATATAGAGCAGGTCTTCACCAGACTCATATAATATTATTTAAATGATACAACAGTATGTTATGTCACAATGCCACACCCCACAAAATTCATTGACTTGATAATTAACTAGAACCGTGTTTTGCAGCAAAGTTCAACATCATCATGTCTCACCCGTTTCATCGTCCTCATTTACAAACTGCAGCTGTTTGAGTGAAAAATGTGTCAATGTCTGTACATTTAGCTGCATCTGTTTCCAGAACCTTTCTCTTTTTAATTCTTCTCTTCTCTGCACCACTCTTGCTTTTTCTCCCTTCAGTCTTTCCACTGACCGCACTTACGTGTCACCTCCGGGCACGTAACAAAAACGAACCTAAAAGTGGAGGTGGGGCTGCCCCCGCAGCTGCTGCTCTGATAAACTGATGACATGGGAATAAATTAGGGGCAGGGCGGCCCAGGGGCAGCGCGGTTGTGGTGTTCTGTGTTATATGTTGTTAAAAACAAAAGTTGTAAAAGATTTAAAAAAAAAAAAAAACGGGGAGCGGCGTCTCCTCTTCTAATTCTTTTCTCTTTTTCCTAAACTGCGCAATGTTATGCCGCCCCCTGCTGGAGGCCGCCCTGGGCGTGATCAGATTTTACTTTTTATTCATTGGATGAAGGAGAGAGTCAGCCTCCCTCCTCCAAAGAATAAAAATTAACATCTGTCCACTAAAATCACGGTCACAGAACACAGGAATTGCAAAGGTTGATGTAAAAATGCAACAGCGCCCCCTACGGTCACACTATACGGTGGTCACAGAATGGTGTAACACCAGATTCAGCAAACTACCGTCTCTCAGAATTTTCTCTGTTCTTATGTGTTTTAATCTACATACAGAAAAATGTCAGGATATAAGGTTTTCGGTGGGTAAACATCAAATGAATTCATATTAATTCATGACGCGTGTACACAAGCGTCAAGCTGCACAGTGCAGGGCAGCAAGAACTTCCGGGTCAGAGCACTTGTCAAAAACAAAATAATGAAAATCGAAACATAGCGCTCATTATCCATTTTTTCCATTTTCTTTTTGTGCACATCGGGAATCGGATTGCGGTTTATCTTTTTTTTTTTTTCATTTTGGTTTAAAAAACGGATAACGAAAAACCAAGTGTGTTTTTGTTTTTTGTTTCAAATGAAAAAATTAACTGCCTGAATGTACATGGATCGTTAAGGCCCCCAAAAGGCCAATTCATTTGGCGTAAACATTTCAGCTCGGGCCTGAAACACTACGATTACAATAGGCCTTCACAGCGCTTCGCTGCTTGGACCTAACAAGAGAAACTCACCACACCTGGTTTTTGTAATCCGATCGAATTAATAAAATCCCCCCAAAACAGACATTTTAATTAAAAATATTTTGATTGACAGTTCATTAAAACCTTCAGCTGAAAAAATGTAAACAAACAAACAAAAGCTGCGTCTTACTTTTTTTTCTTTTTTTTTTACAAAATGGCAGGTTATTTGTTAAAGCCATAACATTGTCAAAATACACAATTTTATTGTTTTTCCCCCCAACATTTTTCCATCATTAAATACATTTTTCAGATAATTGTTTCAGATAATGTAAGTCTAAATAACAATATGTCTTGAGCATGTGATGATGAAAGGGGTCCAGACCCCCACCAGAGGTGGTCTGAGTAAAGACATTTTCAACGAGCACTGAGGCAGCTCATATCTGTATTTAGGACTGTCTAAAAGCTAACTTAAGGAAATATTTTATAGCTAAGTCAAAAAAGGCCCACATTAGTGGTGGGAGCGGGGGAGGCAGTAAGTCAGGCAGTCTTTAAGACTGCTTAAAACTGACTACTTTTCCTCTTTGTGCTTTAGAAAAGAAATCTCAGTTAAGCACATAGAAAGTTCTCAGTTCTGAAACTAAACCTGTTGTGTTCTGGCTGCAGTTCCTTAAGCAGATGTATGTTCTGGTTCTGGGTCTGGATGTTCTGGGGAACCCGTTTGGACTGATCCGAGGTCTGTCCGAGGGAGTGGAGGCCTTCTTCTATGAGCCGTTCCAGGTAACACTTTGTTTATACTGTACCAGACGTTGATCAGGACTGAACATCTGATCCTAACTGAACTCTGAATCAGAAACCTGTAGATGAAGTGAAAGTATTTGTGCTTATCAGGGAGCCGTTCAAGGTCCGGAGGAGTTTGCTGAAGGATTAGTAATCGGCGTTCGAAGCCTTTTGGGTCACACTGTAGGTAAGAAACTCAGAAACTGTTCAGTGTAAGGTTGTCAGGTGTAAAGTTACTGTCAGGAGTTTCCTTCCACCCATGAACAGCTGTGGCTCAGTCGTCCTCCAACAAAAGAGTTGGATTTCCAATTCCACCAGTCACATGTTGAAGTGTTCCTGGGCAAGACACTGAACCCCTCATTCCTCCAGTGTGTCCTGTCAGTGTATGGATGTGATCTAAAGTATTGATTAGATTACAAAATGATTTATTCAGATTATGTTTGTAGATCTGTAGTAGAGTGCTGCATGAATGTGTGGAGATAAATGAGGGCACAGGTTGTGTTGTAAAGAGCTTTGAGTATCCTGGTTGAATAGAAAAGTGCTACATAACTACTGCTCATGATCAATAAATGTGAAATGTATCTTTGTCCTAAATGTCCCTCAGCCAATGTCACCTAGACATCAGGTTTTTTGTCTCCAACAAGTTCCTGGAATAATTCTGTCTGATATGCTGTTGAAGATTCTCAGTCGTCCAGGACATGATAAATCAAAAAGGCGTTCAATTCAAGATCAACTGGACTTTATTTGTAACAGAAGACGTTTCGCTTCTCATCCGAAAAGCTTTATCAATTCAATAATTCTGTCTGATATTAATTTGACCACTCTTCTTCTTGTTGGTAGTATTGGTAGAATTTATTTAAATTGTTTTCCTGGATGAACCCGGTTTTTAACAGGAGTCCATAAATTATTGATCAGGTTGAGGACGAGGATTTTGGAAGACTATTCCAGATGTCCCAGATGTTGAGGGTGGAGAGGGTAGCTGATATTTTCATCCGA
Organism: Garcialebias charrua; assembly: GCA_038048925.1. Taxonomy (NCBI): domain Eukaryota; kingdom Metazoa; phylum Chordata; class Actinopteri; order Cyprinodontiformes; family Rivulidae; genus Garcialebias; species Garcialebias charrua. The sequence goes on from JBBPBX010006126.1 coordinate 66,955, forward strand.
CATATGAACAGAGGCTGAACAACTTCGGATGAAAATATCAGCTACCCTCTCCAGTGCCAAACTGCCTCCCTCAAATCTTACACCGCAGGAAAGGAAAACTATAACATCACTCAGCCAAGACCAAAACATCACCATTTTACCAGCCGACAAAGGAAGATGCACAGTAATACTCAACACATCTGATTACCAGGAGAAAATAACCGCACTACTGAGTGACAGTAACACCTATGAGCACCTGAAGAGGGACCCAACTAACACCTTTAAAAAGAAAGTCACTGATTATCTGCAAAAACTCGAAAAGGAGAAAACAATCAATCGATCATTGTATTATAGATTATACCCGGGTGAGGCCACTCCCTGTCTGTATGGACTTCCAAAAATACACAAAGAAGATACACCTCTCAGACCCATCGTGAGCAGCATGAACTCAGTGACATACAATGTTGCTAAACATCTGGCTGGTATTTTAGCTCCTCTGGTTGGAAACACACCTCATCATATAAAGAACTCCATTGATTTTTCCAACAAAGTTCAACATTTGAAGCTAACCCCGGGAGAAACTCTTGTATCATATGATGTGACTTCTCTGTTCACATGCATACCCATTTCTGAAGCAGTAGAAACCGTCAAAAAACGACTTCTACAGGACAAGGATTTGGACAAAAGGACCAACTTAACCCCAGACCACATCTGCACCCTGCTGGATCTCTGCCTCTCCACCACTTATTTCAAGTTCAATGACAGATTTTACAGACAGAAGCACGGCTGTGCCATGGGATCTCCAGTGTCACCCATTGTTGCCAACCTTTACATGGAGGAAGTGGAACAGAGAGCCCTAAACTCCTATGAGGCGACAATTCCAAGCCATTGGTTCCGATATGTGGATGATACCTGTGTCAAAATCCAAGCCAGGGAGGTGGAAGTGTTTACCAGACATGTTAACTCGGTCGATAACAACATCAAGTTCACAAGAGAGGATGCTAACGATAACAAGCTGCCTTTTTTGGACTGTTTGGTGCATATGGAGGGAGAGGACAGTCTCAACATTGAAGTTTACAGAAAACCAACCCACACAGACCAATATCTCCTGTTTGACTCTCACCATCCACTGGAGCACAAACTTTCTGTCATCAGAACCTTACAGCATCGGGCAGAACACATCCCCACAAGGACAGAAGGGAAGGAAAAGGAACAGAAACACATCAACAAATCTCTGCAAACATGTGGATATCCCAACTGGGCTTTTGTCAAGTCAGCAAGGAAATCTGCTAAACACAATAATGAACAGAAAAAGACTAACAGACGAAAAAACATTGTCATTCCTTATGTTGCTGGAGTCTCAGAGAATTTCAGAAGGATTTTCAACAAACACAACATCCCAGTACACTTCAAACCCAGCAGGACTCTCAGACAGAGGCTGGTCCACCCTAAGGACAGAACCCCCACACACAAACAGAGTGGTGTGGTGTACGCAGTCCAGTGCAGCGAGGACTGCCCAGACCGCTACATTGGAGAAACTAAGCAACCCATCCACAAAAGAATGTCCCAACACAGGAGAGCAACCTCCTCTGGACAAAACTCAGCTGTTCACCTCCACCTCACGGACAAGGGTCACTCTTTTGAGGACCAAAATGTGCAAATTTTGGACAGAGAGCACAGATGGTTTGAGAGAGGTGTGAAGGAAGCTGTTTATGTTAAGAGAGAAAAACCTTCTCTTAACAGAGGAGGAGGTCTGAGATTTCAACTTTCCAAGACATAACTCAGTTTTGGGGTTGATTCCCAGATGTTTTACACTGGATGGGAGCAGAGGTGTCTTGTCTGTGAATTAGACTACAAAGTTGTTTGAGAAACCTCTGTTGTTGGTTTGTGAGGTGTTTTTTGTCAATCTACATACAATTGTGTGTCTTCTGCCAGAGACCTCAAGGGAACCCCCTACTGTTAAGGTGTGATCTGTCAATTTACATGTATGTGTTACCTCAGCTTGCAATTTACATATGATGGTGCGTGATTTCTTTAGACTGTTATAACTCCACAAGCTCACATTTTTGGTTTCAGTGAATTGAAAAAGCCCCCTGGATAGGGGTTGAAACGTCTTTTGCAACAAATAAAGTCCAGTTGATCTTGTATTGAACGCCTTTTTGATATATGGGCAGCACGGTGGCACAACTGGTAGAGCTGCTGCCTCTCAGCGAGAAGGTTGCCAGTTCAAATCCCGGTCCGGGGGCCTTTCTGGGTGGAGTTTGCATGTTCTCCCCGTGCATGCGTGGGTTTCCTCCGGGTACTCCGGTTTCCTCCCACAGACCAAAAACATGCATGTTAGGCTGATTGGTGACTCTAAATTGACCCTAGGTGTGAGTGTGAGAGTGGATGGTTGTTTGGTGTGAGTGAGACAGGTCCCTCTTGTAAATGAGTCCCTGTGACTCAACGAGGCTAGTCTGTATAAATAAAGGTTGAATGAATATATATGTATACATATATGTATGTATATATATATATGTATATGTATGTATATATACTGTATGTATATACTGTATATGTATATATATTTATGTATATATATGTATGTATGTTATGTATGTATATATATATATA
>JBBPBX010006127.1:11345-31876 GCA_038048925.1 Garcialebias charrua
TATATATCCAGGGTGTCCCTGCCTCTCACACAGTGACTGCTTGACATGGGCACCAGTGACCTCATGACCCTAAAAGGAAGGATGGATATCGGAGATGAAGGTGTAAAAGACCTTTAAGAAGTGACAGGTGAAGCTAAAATTATGTTTTAAAGTCAGATTATAGTTACAATGTCCGCCCACTTTGTATTGAAGATCACACTCACAGAGCAGGGAAACGCGTCACATTGACACCTCACCTACACCTGAGAAGACCCAACAAGGCGAGAACCGACTCCAGTTGTGTTTATCAGTGGCAAAGCAGCTTTAAAGAGTCAACATGTGCACACTCGGTGGATCTGTTGAACATGGACCAGGAGCTGCTGCAGAGACTTTCATCCCTTTATTAAAGAATCAAGTGAAACACAGGAGGAAGCACAGGCTGAACTTCTGTGTGTGTGTTCCTGGGATCCACAAATATCCTCGGATTGGTTTGGTTTGCTTTCATCTGCCGGATGCTGACATGAGGTTTTAATGAGCGCTGTGTTGTTAGCATCATTAGCACTAATGCTTATTATTTATTTAGTGTGCAGAAAGACTCGGTGCGCATCACTGAATACACACGGCGGTCATTCTGAGCCTAATCTACACTCTGTAATCATGTGTTTCTGGGAAATGAACAAACATTGTTTTTTGTCTAAACAACACAGAATAAAGTTTAAAAAAAAAAGCTCTTTTGATGTTTCTCTGAGTTTATTTTTAACGCCGGTTGTTATTGAGCGGTTCTTCCATCTCTCCGTTTCACAACAACATCTCTGAAATAATTCTGGATAAAACTGCGCAGCTCTCCAATAAAATCCAAATATTTCCTGGTGTTGTGTGCTAGAGTGAGGCCAGAAACTGTGCGGGCCCCGAGGTGAACATTAATCTGCGCCCTCTGACTGTGACGGTTCAGCAGAGAGGCTGATGTGGAAGTGATGAGGTTACGGAGCAACAGAAGAGCCAGAGCTGACTCACATTTCTGACCATTTTACGCTCGGATGGGAAAAAAGAAAGTCCACCCCCTTCAGCTCTAGGCTTTGTGGACAAAATAAAAGTGTTCCAACTTTTAAAATGATTAAAATCTAACCTCATAAAAATAAAAAAATAAAACAGATTTAACCGTAACATTATTAATTACACAGAAAATAAAAGTTCAAGCTGAGAGTGAAAGTCTAGTTTGAGCCTTCCTGCATCCACAGGAACTCCAGATCCAGCATCAGCCAGAAGCTTCTGGTTTTCTGACCAACATCAGCGTGACCACCACTACATGGAGCATCCAGATGCGTGTCAACACAATACCAAGATGGAAAGACATCAGCACTAACCTGTGTGAAGCAACTGTTGCTGCTCACCAATCTGGGAGGAGTCAAAGGTCATTTGGAGTCCATCATTCTACAGAGAGGAACCATTTCAAACAGCTGAAAATCTCCGATTTACCCTAAAGGGCAGACCGTGCAGTGCTCAGAGAAAAAGAGCTCCATCTCAGACTATAAATGTGATTTGAGCTCGTTGTTATTCTTAAGTGGACCATGAGTTCCTTTGTTGACCAAAGAGGGTTCTAGAGTCAAATGTGAGTTCATCTGTCCAACAGCTGAAGCTTGGACCAAACTGGGTCCAACAGGACACAGATCCCAAGCACAGCGGCTGATCTACAACACAATGGTTCAAAGAGAAAGGAACCAAGGTGCAGCAACAGTCCAGTTGAAGATCAAGATTTCAATCGGACTGAAATGCTGTGGTGGAACCTTCAGAGAGCTGAGCAGAACCTCACAGAAGGCTCACGCCAAATATACACTACATGCGTTCCGGCTCCGCCCCGCTCCGGTCCGACCTCCGCAGCAAATACGCACCCATTATAATCAATGAGATAAAGTACACTGGCTCCGCACGGCGGCGGTGAGCTGCGGAGAGCGGACGGCAGTCCGTCAAAATTAGAAATTTTTCTATTTCTGCCGGACGCCGGAGCTGTGCCGGAGTCAACTTTTGAAGATTACGTCGCACCAACAGGAAAAGGAACGAGCACAACTTCCGTATTTACAAAATAAAATCACCACGGGCGGACTAATCCTAGCTCTATACGGATTTATTTGTACAAAAATGCTGTCAAACTATCATTTATGACTATTCTATGACTAAACTATTATATTTATGACTATGACTACGCCTAATAACGCAATACAAGAAATAAATAAATAAAAAAGTATTTTATTCTGAAATGTAAACATCACTTCCTGTTGCTCAAACCATGTCCTGTCGCTTATTTACGAGAGAAGATCAAGGCAGCCTTTACTGTTCTCCTTCTTCCACCGAATGAATTGTTTTGTTCTGACTTCATTATTTATCACTTGATTTATTTATTTATTTATCGCGCGATCTTGCAATTCCCACGCATGCGTCTTGGAGCGGCGCATCCAGGCGGACCTGAGCTGAGCGGAGGCAGTGGACTTTGGACTCGCTCAGCTGCGACCTGCGGAGCGGAGCGGACACGGACCGCGTGTAGTGTATTTTTCGGGTCAAACTCCTCCACCACCACCACGAGAGAAGTCATACAGGAAACCTTTGAGTCCTGCTGCTGAAGGAGTTTCTGTTGGGTCAGGAACTGGAAACAGTTTTAGCTCAAATATGACTCATTGGAACCTGTTGTGTTTTTTTTATTTTTTTATTTTTCACTTCAAAACCGATTTGGATCAGTTTTGGGTAATATCAGGGCGCCTTTCTCCACGTTTGGGGAAAGGCGCGTAAATCAATTACAATGCCTATTTTTATTTTACAGAAAAGAGTTGTTAGACTTATTACAAGAAAGCAGTACAATCATCCATCAGATGTATTATTTTGTCAAACGAAACTGTTGAAGTTCTACGATTTAGTCGATTATAATATTTTGTTAGTTATGTATAGAGCACAGAATAATATACACTGCCTTCAAATATTCAGAGGTATTTTGTCAAAAGAACGAGTTGTTACTATCTAAAGGGGAAATATATATTTGTAAAGCCACAAATTTGAACAAGTTTGAGGGGAAGATCGGCCATGGTTCAGGGAGTTGGGTTGTGGAACGATTTGGAGGATGATGCTAAAGTGGCTAATTCAATGGCAATATTTAAGAGAATGATTAAGTTTAAATTGTTAAAATCCTATATCTAAATTAGTTTAAGTTAGAAATTGTATGTTGTATTGGGGGTTAAAAGCTTTGTTCATTTCTTTGGGAAATTAAATAAATTGGTTGTATGAATTGTTTGTTAGAAAGATAAGGGGCAGATAAAATTATAATTTTTTTCTTCATCTGCTGCCTTTCATTTTATACTTTTTTCATCTTTTATGTGTATATTGCTATGTATTTTATTATTATAAAATGAATGAATAAACAAATCAAATCAGGGGTCACCACAGCAAACGAACTCTCACAAAGACTTGGTGATTGTTTTTACAATGCCCGTCCTGAAGCAAACACCGAGCTACCACAGCCCACTAAGTAGAGCAGAGAGCTGCCATCTAGGGCACCTGGTGGAGCAGATGATGAGGGTTAAGGGTCTTGCTCAAGGGTTCAGACTGGGGCAAATGAGGGTGGAGGCAGGTGTGGATGCTTCACCCACACACATTTTGATGTTGCCGGTCTGGGGAGTTGAACTGGCAACTTTCCGATCACAGGTCCAACATCTCTAACCTCTGTACCACCACTCCCCTCATAGTTTTAATATATCATGAGATGTAAAACCCCAGAACTGAAAGAAGGCAGAAGTTTTTAAAAACCTTCCCACACTCTTGCCATATCCTTAATAAAGTTTTTTAAATGCTCTAAACGAGCACAGAATGTCATGATTTCAGCTCCCTGCCTCCTCTGCTCTTTGCCACCTGCAAGCACTCTTGGCCACGCCCACTTCTTCGCTCTGCATGGTGAACATGCACGGCGAACAGCTGATCAGCTGCAGCAGGAAGTTCATCCTGCAGTAAGGGCTGCACAAATGTGCAGCAGGTGCTAAATATTTAAAAATAATGTATTTTAAATAAAAATTGCGTGGCTCATCCATCAATCAGCCAGTTGTGTGTCATGTCCAATCTTATTTTGAAAAACCATGAAGGAGCGAGTCCACGATAAACGAGCTGTGAAGTAGCGAGGGCATACCGTATTACAAATGTGTGAGTCCCAAAAGTATGTTTGAAAAATGTCGGCTTCATTTTTTTTTCTAAAAGGGTGCACATGGCGGTACAACCCCCACCCCACAAAACATGCCAAAGATCAAACTAGACATGAAACAAACATCTAAATTAAAATTCAGTTTGACCAGTCAGATCTTTTACAATAAGATGTTTGTGTATCTTAAGAAGTCTCATTTGATTTGATGAGACTTCCAGCTTCACGGTGATGTTAGAGCTGGTTCTGTGTGTTGAGTCAAATGTTTAAACTTTGCACACCAGCAGCAAACTGGTTGACCCACTGTGTGAGCGTGCTGCTTGTGGGACTGAGTTTGTTGTGGGTCCTCAGACTGAAATTCATTCAACCTTTATTTAGGCAGGTTAATCTCATTGAGCCCCGAGGACTCATTTACAAGAGAGACCTGTCTACATACTAAAGGATGAATATTTAGGATCAAGAACGAAATATCTCAACAAAAATAAAACATCTAGATGAACAGACTTAACTTTGTTGGATTTTTATTTTTATTTTACTTGGATTATCGAGCATGAACTTTGAAGATTTAACCATTTCATTTTCTCCTAAAGTCATTTTAAAGCCATGGGGTTGTTGTGCATCCTGCTGCTCCAATTCAGAAATGAACATTTCTCAGCTGCTAATGATGGAGCTTTGTTTCTTTTCTTTTATTTATTTTTAAATAAGTTGCCAGTGTGCTCCACATGCAGGTCAGCAACAGTCCAACGTGGTACTGACAAACAAACAACACTTAATTTAAAAAAAGCTAAATGCTATTGAGGCAGCAGAAGTTACAGATTACTTGAGAAGGTTACACTGAGGTACAAGAAGGACCAGATGTGGTAGAACACGCAACTGCGGGTGAATAAAAATGATCAGAATAAAGAGACCGGGGCTGATGAAGAAGTGGAGACACCTGTGCTACATGAAACTGCAAACAGGTGAGACTGACTGAGCTTTTTCCTCAGTCAGCTGATAGTGGCTGACAACACAGGAGGACAAAGAAGACAAAAATTAACAGCGTAATACTGATCCTCACAGCAGCAAGGGGCTGAGTGTTTCCAGAAGATGTGCATGAAAGCAACCACTCCTGCTATCTAATCAACAGAGATCAGATATGTTGAAATTGAGTTCTAAATAAATGTTCTAGACATTTATTTGACTTGTCTAATGGAGAACCACCTTAGTTTTGAGATAGAGATTTTAGCTGGTTTAGAGCTGTAGTGATACAACCCCGTGTCTAAACTCTTAGTAGTACACTCTTTTTGAGGCCCTCAAGAAGACGAGTGGACACTATTTTATTTACATTTATTTTGAATCAAAAGACACAAATCAACTACAAGAGACTCTTTTACTCTTTAATTGTTACTTTGTTTAATCCAGAATTGATCAACAGTAATAATTGTTGTCATTTTATGATAATCTGTTATTAACATGAGTTGTCACTCTTATGCTGGTTTATTCTGCAGTACGATGGTGCTTAAAACTATGGCACAGGTCAGGGTATGTGTTAAGTGAAACTTCTCAGCTTTGTCCATGAGTTAGACATAATAATCACTTTACTGGTGACTCCAGCTGTCTGTTTATCTACACAGTTTTCCTGCCTGTCCTTCAGATTTTCAGCTCTATGACCTGCAAAGTCACTTCTTTATTTTTTGTGAACATCCAATGAGCGGAGTGAATTTGACAGGGTTTAACTACCTGTCTGGCTTCAGTTTACGAGGGAACTCAAACTATCTTCTTCTCCTGAAAGCTGGGTGAACGCCAGTCAAACGCTAATGACTCCGTTCATCAGCAAGGATTTCACACCAAGCTCACTGTGAAATCCGACTTTGAGCTTCTAAGCTCCGACTGCAATGAGTGTTCTCATCTAAGAACACTTTTATTCTGAAAAACCAACCAGGACGTGCCGTTACTACGGTCCGAGTTGACGCATACGTCTGGAGACGCCGAAAACGGTAAACGGACTGACCAACTGGACCGAGGGAGATTGACCATCTTCACGAGGTAACAAAATCGTCAGATGCTTTGCCAAGTCGTACTGACGTGTAGCTGAGATCGGCCGGAGAGCTGCCATGTTTCTCCTGGTTAAACACACCACTCCCTCCATCTTTCATCCTATGACTTCTCCCTCCATATTCTTCCTAAACTTATTTTCCCTAAGCCAGTAAACTCTTAAGTAAATGTGCCTGCAGGGAAGTTAATATAAGATCCTTAACTTGTCTGTTGTTTCAATTTGAAGTGTGTCTACAGTAGTTCATATGAAATCTAAATCAGAGCTAATCTCGATACAAATGTTTGATGTACTTTTATGATTTTGTCAATAAAAGGTTAATCTCCTGGTGAATCAACATAAGTTGACATTTCTCGTGAGATTACATCTTGTCTGGTCACATTTAATCGGTTTAAATCCAAAAAAGAGAGAACTCGTTAATAATTTGGGTCAGATAAAATCTGCTCAAACTTTTATTTGGAATATGATACAGTCAGTAAACTGACCACTACCTAAAATCCTACAGAGCTAACAGTTGTTCTGAAACTAACTGGCCAAAAAGTCTTCAGACGTCTGAAATCTTCAACATGTTGAAGTGATTCATGTGACTCGACCTTTACACCAACAGACTTATTCCAACAGACATGATTTTCCTGCAAGAAATGCCACAAGCTTCAACAAAAGTGCTACAGCTGCGATTGCTTCCACTGGCTTCAGAATTATCTGTATACAGTATTTGAAAAATGGGAGGGTATTAACTGTTTACTTTAATCACATAAAGTTTGTGTTTTAAATCAGCAGGGCTGTCACATTTGGACTGTTAACTCATCAGTTAGATGAGAATTAAACGTATTTCTTAAACTAAAGGTGTCCAAATAGCAGGTAGAACAGTAAAAACCATGAAGATCAGATTTCCAGCCTTTCCCACAAGGACAGCCAATAGGAAGTAAACCTGTAGCACTGAACTTGATAAACATTCTAAAGTACTTTTATATACCATAACACACAATTCCCAGACATCTCACATGTTAATGGTCCAGTTTTATACAGTAAGGTGTATTCTGGAGTTAGAATGGTTTATATGTGATAATGTTCAAAACATTTTTTTTGTATATTCTCATGTCTTTGAGAAGTTCACTGTCTTCATAAAGAATTCCCCATTAAGTTAACAAAAATCTCTTGGCTGAACCTTTCTTTACTAAAAGCACGAGCTGAAACATGAACTGTGAACTTCTGCATCATTGCATAGGTGAAAACAGCTGAAGTCCCGAAACTTAAATGGACACAATTGCTTTCATAAAAAGAAAAAGAAAAAGTTAGTTTTTTTGTTCAAGTCTTTCTTATTACTTTATCCACCCTGGAAACAAAATAAGTCTGTTTTATTTGCTTCCTGGAGTTAAACTCAAAGCAGAGTTTTAAACAAATCCTAAAATGTCTATCAGAAAAGACAAGGTTCATGCAAATGAAAAAAATAAAAACAATTCTGCTTAAATCCATAAATCTTTTTTTTATTTTTTTATTTTTTTTAGGGAAACTGATTTTGTAAAACTAAGCTGCGGCTTCTCAAAACTACAATACCAAGAAAGAGAAATGCACAATATTCCATCCATCCATCCATCCATCCATCCATCCATCCATCCATCCATCCATCCATCCATCCATCCATCCATCCACCCATCCATTCATATAGTATACTGTATATATAAGAATGATAAGGGGTTGCATCTAGGTGCTTTAATATTCAGTGGCACCAGGAGGCCTGTGGGCTCATAAAGGGCCACAGCGACCCCTTCAGGATGAGGGAGGGGGTGCTGACAGGGACATGCTGTGGGAGAGTCAAGGCAGAGGGGGAGGGGAGTCAAGCACAGTTTAAAATATAAAAATTTAAATAAAAACAGAGGGAACAACTGGAACAAAGAAGGACGAGTAATGTGTTTTAGCTTTTTTGCTTTTGGAAATTGGGTATTATAATTTACAGCAATGATGCCTTTAAAACTTTTTAATTGTTCTGCTGTAAACTAAATGTTCATAATTGTCTATTAGCATTATACAATGACAAACTCTGTGTCAACATAAGCATATGTTGTCTAAATAACAGTGAGATCATATGGGTTTGATGAGTTGCACATCCTGGAGTTTTTAAGGTTCGATTGACTTTAAATATACTGTGAAAAGCTACAGTTACAGGGTTTAACTCACAATCGCATGCATTGAAACAAACACATACACAATGAAACAAACATAGACACACTCATGCATCCATTTTACATTTTTTCAAAGTAATTAAAATACTTGCATTAACAGAAATAGATGGGTTTTTTTAAAATAGGAAGAAAAAAATCAAGCTTAAAACTAAAGGCCTAACAAACATTATAGGAACAAATACACGCATTGATTTTATGTAAAAAAATAAATATATTTTTGTCTTTGTTTTTTGGCTGTTCCCATTAAATGTTGCTACAGTAGACCACCTCACACTTTCTCCTGCCTCTTCTACTTTTACACCAATGAACTTCATGTCCTCTTTTAGATGTATCTTCTCAGAGATCCTTCTCGTCTCTTCCTTCTTGGCAGCTTCATCCACTTTTTCCTATAAATCTTCTTTTTCTTCTCACTGTATGTCCACTCTATATTAACCACATCCCCAACAAATGAATTTCAATACAGGATTAAATAAAAAAAGCACAATACATTAGGAGAGTAAAGGGTTAAAGTACAGTAAATCCTATGCGTTCATCATAAAAAAACAAGCATTTTATTTAATCTCATGTTAGGGGGAGTGGTGGTGCAGAAGTCAGAAGGCGAGCCTGTGATTGGAAGGTCGTTGGTTTGATCCCTAGACTGACAACATCAGAACGTGGGTGGGAAAAGTGAAACATCCACACCCACCGCCACCCTTTGCTCTACTCTGAGCCCTTGAGCGAGGCCCTTAACCCCCACCATCTGCTCCCCCAGGCACCCTATGGCAGATCTCTGCTCCACACAGAGGGCTGTAGTAGCTCGGTGGTCTGTGGTTGCGTCAGGAAGGACATCCGGCGTAGAAACAATTGTCAAGTCTGCCTGCGATGCAAGTTAGTTCACTGAGGAGACCCCTGAGGAAGGGTGCAGACGAAAGAAAGACATAATAATAATTTAGATTGCATGCTAATCAGCAGAGAATGTCAAAAGATGGATGAAAACTTTTTTAACTCACCTTTTATTATATTAAAAAGCCTAAATTATTACAATTATTAAGCCTAAACAATTAAGTCACTTCCATGATTACCATCAAACCAACAGGTTTTTTTAAAATAAAATTTTAATCAATTAAAATAATTTCATTAAAGCAGGAAATTATGGATTTGAATTAAGTTTTTTCTTGTATATATTTGCTCTACTGAGATGAAGTAACAGATGGATTTTCATCTGAAGGTTGAGGAAATTGTACAATGAGCACGTTTTCTCCCAAATCAAAATCAGACATAGGATGGCACACTGGAAATGTGTTTCCCTGCATCTGTCACATGCTTTTTTCCTTTAACTGATACTTTACTCCTCCAGTCTGTGGGGTAAATATCAGAGCATCTTTCACACCCTCTGATCTTTCTGTCAGGACTGCAAATTCGATTTTGTTTAGACAAAGAAATCAGAAGGAAATTATGTTAGTTTGCACGTTTGTTTCTCAGCAGCTTTCGAGTGTTTCTAAGATTTTTGCAAGACTTTTCATTTAGAACATACATGTATTTAATTAAGAAATAAATGTTTATATTTTACTGTTTAATTAAATGTTGATTGTTAAACAGCTAACGCTGGGTTAATGATATAAAATAAAAGACAGAGGTAAACCTTCAGCTGAAGCTAAATTGTCTCTTTTAATTCATCTAGTAAATGGAAGTTGTTTTGCAACCCCTTCCAGGTGGTTTTATTACTAAAGTTTGCAGCATCGTCTCATTTACATGAATAAAAACTGAAAGTTATGCACCATAACTAATGTTCCCTGAAGGAAGGGAACAAGGTGCAACATACTTGCTATGGAAATTGCGCCCCCGCGCGATTACCTGAAGGAATACATTCACGCCTTTACGGCTAGGGCGTCAGCGTCGCGCCAGAGGCCCCGCCCTCTGGGTATTTAAGCGGTTGACGTCCATCCATCTTTCTCCAAAATTGCACTTCACCGAGCTTTCAGCATTGAAAAGGGCCAGATATGTTGCACCTCATTCCCTTCCTTCAGGGAACATAAGTTATGGTGCATAACTTTCAGTTCCCTTTCAGTGAAGTTCTCTCGGTGCAACATACTTGCTATGGGAACGTAATACATTCACGCCCTTGAAATGCTCAGTAAAATGCATGCTAGTGTGAATGTCTGCCCTTGACCAACAGGTATCTCAAGGCTACTTTCTACCGTGTGTTAGAAAGAACAGCCTGAGTGACATCACATGCTGTAACATCCAAACTGTAATGCTTTGCAAATGTGTTTAATGAGCTCCAGCTCGCAGCAGCACAAATGTCTGCAACTGGTACACCCTTGAACAGTGACCACGAAGTGGCCAAGCCCCCTAGTCGAGTGAACGTGCACTCCAGAGGGCACCTGTTGACCTTTGCTACTGTACGCCCTTTTAATGGCCTCAGTCACCCAATGTGAGAGGCATTGTTTTGACAGGGCCTTTCCGGTAACAGGTGCTGCAAAGCACACAAACAGTTGATTTGTTTTTCTCTATTCGGCTGTTCTCTGCATGTAAGTGCGTAAAGCTCTCACGGGGCAGAGAACCTTCAGCCTTTCCTGTTCCTGAATGTGGACAGGAGCAGGTGGGAAGGAGGAGAGATCAAAGTCCAGACTCCTATGGTTCAAAGTCAAGACCTTGGGGATGTATGCGGGATTAGGCCTTAGGGTGACCTTTGACCCGTCAGGGACGAATCTGGTACACATTGGATGTACAGACAATGCATGGAGGTCACCAACGCATTTCGCCGAGCAAAGGGCCAAGAGAAGAGCAGTTTTATAAGATAATAAATCTTTCTTAACCTTGCTCAGTGGCTCGAATGGAGGATCACAGAGAGCCCCCAAGATCAGGCTAAGATCCCAACCAGGGGTTAGGATCCTCCTAAGTGGTTTCATTCTTAGCATGCCCTTCATAAGTCTTATTATGATTGGATATGCACCAGGTGTCCTATGTCCCCAGCTTTCATGATAGGCTGAAATAGCTGATAGGAAAACTTTAATTTTTGAGAAAGAACAACTTTTTTCTAGAAAAGTCCTGAAGGAAAGTCAGGAGCTGAGCCAGGTCGCATGAGTAAGAAATAATATTTCTTTCTGTGCACCAAGCTTCAAAAATACACCACTTCTGTGCGTAGAGAGACTGTTGATACAGCACAGGCATTTTGGATGGTTTTTACCACATTTTCCGGCAGGCCTGATGCCATCAGCTTGTTCTTTTCTGTCAACAAGCTGAAAATGTTAACAGCTCTCAGCCTAAGCGGCGAGACTACTTCTTCTGGTGATATAGTTTGACCCTGAAGAAGAGCAGTTGGTGTATCCAGTTCCCCTCCAAGGGCCCTGGAAGCTGTGACCCCCTGGGGGTCAACCAAGTTGGGAAGAAGGCCTTTTTGTCAATGTGCTACCAGGCTGCTCTGATCGAGAGTGATCGAGGGCAGATGCAACCTGTCGTCCTTATTAGACAGAAGTGGAGCAGAATGTCTGTTTTCTCTCTCCTTGTTTGGGGTCATGGGACTGTGAAGCTGCGAGTTTTGTAAACGAGCAGATCTCCTGACCCCAATCTGTTTCCTGGATGGGTCTAGTTTACTGGTCCTCGGCCTTAACATAGCGTTAGAACCAGACAAACCGGCCAGGGTCTGTGTTTCACCCATTGGGGGAATTTTGTTTAAGAGCAGAGCTGAACCTGCACAGTGAGAAAGGTCACGTGCTGCCGGATCACTGCTTGGACATTGCGTGTCGCTCATTAATGATAAAGGGAAAACTGCAACGTGAGAACGTGGAGATGACTATTTGTGCTTGGCAGACTTTAAATTGTTTGGTGATAGAGAGCCTAGTTCCCTTCGAATAACAGGAAGAGGAATCTGATTCAGCTCTGATTTGTTTACACACACAGTAGTTTGAACACAATTGCTTTTGTGAACGTGTGAAGCTTGTGGTTGCCTGTGGGCTTCTGACGTGCCCTCCCCGTCGTTAGATTCTGTCGGCACGCCTCCTTGAGGTGCGGACATGTCACGTGTTTACTTGGTTAGTGTATTGACCGTCCCGTTGTTCATAATGGAGTGGGGGTTGGAGCACGTGACCCCCCTCACCTGTCTCCATGAGGAGTGGGGGACCTGGTTGCAGACACCTCTGTGCCTGTCCGCTATAGAGGGAGCAGAGGCACCCTGCCGGGGCTCATTGATTAGGCTAACAACCCGTGAGCCGTGAAGGGGGGGGGAGGGGGATGGCCCCCTCCCTTTATGACGACTGATAGGCCAGAGTGACCTGTTCTGCTGAAGTTACTTGTGTTTTGTTGTTGTTTTTTTGTTGTTTTTTGAGAGTCAATAAAACAGAGAGGGGCTGTTTTTTTAGCTTTATTTGTGCTTAAGTGTAACGACATATATGACTTTATGTCACTCACAGCAGAAAACACATGATTTGTGCATGCAACAGAGTTACCAGCTTTTTGTACCGTGCTACAAATAAAGTCTGGACATGAAGAGATCATTTCCCGTACCGCGTGGGCGGGTGATCGTGTAAAGTCAAGACGTGAACCTGGTTCATCAGGCACGCTTTTGTCTGGAGTCCCGGTTCGCCGAGGAGGCCCTGTGTCTGACCGCCTGGCGGGGGACAAACCTGTTTTTGCTCCATGCGTGTTCGGTGCGAGGTGGGCCCGGCGGTGGTCTCTGCCGATGCTCATCCTCGTACGCCGGCCGCTTCTGCGGTGGGGCACGCGTTGCCGAGCGGTGTCGAGGTTGCGCAGGTCTGCCTCCAGCAGACTCCCTGGGGGGGGGAAGCTTCTCCTGGGAATGCCCACCCGGAGAGCTTCAGCCTGTTTGCGCCTTTGGTCCAGCTTGGTCTGAATTCGATCCAAAGCTTTCCCAAACAATCCCGTCGGCTCTATCGAGTGGTGGAGAAAAGGCACCTTTTGTCCCTCGGGGAGATCAGTTAAAGTCATCCACAGATGGCGTATCACAATGACCACTTCCGCCATGCCTCTGCTTTGAGCAACAGCGCCTGTCCCTATCATGCAGAGCACGAGGTCTGTTGCCCTGCGGGCTTCATCCAGCAAGTCAGCGGCAGCTTGCTTGTCCGTCGTTACCTGGAGCTGTTGAAGCTTTTCAGCCAGGTAAGCCAGTATCAACGTGGATGCGTTCATGGCGCGTGCCGCAAGTCCCTTAGCTCTGTAGCATTTCTCGAGCAGAGAAGCTGAAGCTCGACAAGCTTTGCTGGGAAGAGTTGGTTTTGTCCCGGATTACTTGGGAGCCAGGTGAGACGCCATTGTGTCCTCAATTTGAGTCACGTTGGCTATTCCTACCTCATCCATCCCGTCCACGTCAAGGAACTGTGAGAGTGGTAAGAGTATGGGAGCTCTGGGCTGAGGCCAGGTGCGAGTTAGTTCTGTGAGGAAGTCCAGGAACATGGGCATCCTTTTCCTCGTGGCGGCCTGCTGCTTCGAGTAAAAAATGTTTCCTACCAGCCTCGTGACCTATTGACGAGGCGGAGGCTCTGGCCATGGGATATGCAGCGCGTCCGTTGCTCTGTGGCACAGGTCGAACAGAGCAGGGATGGAAAAGTCAGTTTCCGGGAGCACAGATACCGGGGTTTGGGAGAGGTCTTCTCCCTGTTCCTCGAATTTGACGTCTGCGTCCTCTGCGGAAAATTCGCCTGAGGCTGAAATCGAGATCTCGTCCTCGTTCATCATGACTCGAGTGTCGAATTCGACTGTTAAGTCCACCATAGGAGCCAGCACGTCAGGGCTGTCACCCCATCCGACTTGTGTGCTGTCGTGCAGAGCCATGTTCTCGAGCTCTGGCGTGGGAGTGAGGGGCTCGGTCGTGTCCGCATCCGTTGGCACTGCTGGGGCGCCCATGGCCTTAGTGACGAGGTCAAGCCGGTGCCGTAGCACCGCCTCCAGCATCTGGCTGCAGTGTGGGCAAAAGTCGGGCGTATCCAGCTTTGTTTTTGCGTGTAACATTCCCAAGCAGACGGGACAGGCCTCATGGGTGTCCGTCGTCATGAGGGAGGAACTGTATCCGCTAGGACAGGCGCGCGAATTTGGGCTCGCTGTCCTGCTAGTTTTCCTTGGAAGTCTTGTCTTTCGCTTTCCTTTCTCCGGAGGTATGTCCGAGATAAGGCGAGCAAGTCCTTCCAGAATCCTTTTTCTTTTAATATGAGACGTCTCCTCCGTTGCGTCGCTTTCGTTGGCTAGCCCGCTACAAATTAGCAGGGGTAGCGGTTGTGACGCAGTTCGCGCCATCGAGCGAAGCAGTCTGTGGAGAGAGGAGAAGAAAATACTTTGGGGTTAAGAGAAAATGTGCCGGACTAGCTTTCGCTAGTCCAGCAGTACGCAGGAATAATTCTCTGTACGCTCTGTGTAGGGAGCAAGCTCACCTCTGGTTGAGCGATGAAGCAACAGAGAAGTCTAGCGAAGAGAGGTAGTTCAGGTTTAAGCGAGGTGAAGGGCAAAAAAGAGAAAGATGGATGGGCGTCAGCCACTTAAATACCCAGAGGGCGGGGCCTCTTGCGCGACGCTGACGCCATAGCCATAAAGGCATGAATGTATTCCTTCAGGTAATCGGGCAGGGGTGCAATTCCCATAGCAAGTATGTTGCACTGAGAGAACTTGACTGAAAGGGAACTAGAAAAGCATTATTTGTACACTAGTGATGGAACATAACTACAAACTAGACTGTATTTTTTTCCAGAATGTTTTTATCATGGTGGTGACTAGTTTAGCTGAATTTCAGTTATCATTTGGTTTGTTACTTAAACAACCGGAACTTTCAGAACCAAAATGAACATGCATGATTCAAAAAGAAGTGAAAAATTTCACTTAAAAGGTAAAGCATCTGCCATTCATTGACTGTGATGAGCAAACTTCAAAACAAATGCAACAAAACTATTAAAAATGTCTGTATAGATAAAAACCAAGTGTGAAACCCCAGTACAGTTTGAACCTCCCATTCCGACTTCATAGTAGTATTGTCATTCAGACTATAAAGGAGTCGCATAAAGTCGAACTTTACGAGACTGAACTGATGTTTTCACAAACACTTATTACACATTTTTTATAAACTTTATAACATGTTACAAAACAAACTCTTCTTATTGTAAATGTATACATCTATGCGTTTTTCCAACCATTTTGTATTTTGCTGCTAATAGACTAAGGGATTTGTCTCAAATTCTCCCAAAGATCAGTTTACAAATCAAAACTCTCGTTGACTTCCAATGTATCTGAGCTCAAACTTTTCCTCTTCAAAACCAAAAGTGAAGGGTCTTTTTGAACATATTATTTCTTCTCTATAAAACCCTGAAGGAACAGGAAAAGGTCAGAACCTGGAGTTTCAAAGTAAAGCTTGTATTGACACTTCAAAATAAGAGTCTGATCTGTAATAGCTTAGATCAGTACAAAATAAGTCCTAAACTCCTGATGAGTTTTACAGAATAAACTTGCTAGATGTGAAGAGTTTTAACTGAAACAGTTCATCATATTTGCAGGAGTTTTCCCAGTTTTCTTAGGTGTTTTTGAAACACCTTTTTTTTTATAGATGGCCTCCCTTCTCACCTCACAGCCATCCTCTTCACACCATGATGGATTTATTTATTTTTTTAAATTTCAGATAGAAGGAAAGGAAGGAAAGATGGAAAGTAAGACCACAAAACATAACAAATACACACAGAAAGCACAAGGCAAACACACCCGACCGCCGTCTGTAAACCTGCAAAGAACATGACATATTTTGAAACACTTTGATGTGACTGTCAATGAGGGAGAGGGTGGGCCCCGGAGGAGAGGGCAGGCCCCGGAGGCCATCTTAGCACAAACATAACTGTTTGTTTCTACTTTGGAGTATGCTGTTGGTGGAGAATCAGTTGTGTTTGGTTGTTCCTCAGACTAAAGAAATCCAATGGATGGTGGACAAAATTTTTCAGCTATAGGGATGCACAATATTATCGGCCTGGTATTGGTATCGGCCAATATTAACATTAATTTTCAATATCGGACATCGACCATTCCATTAAAATAACTCGCCAATATTAAAGGCGCTGTTTTTGCTGCAGCGGCAGCTCTACGTGATGACGTTTCAGCACTAAGTGATTACGTTGCCGCGGCAACGCAACAAGATTATGTTACCCGATCTCACGGTGGATAGGAAAATTCAAAATGTCAGCGGTGTGGAAGTTTTATTTTTCGTTGGTGAGGATGTCGGATTCCGAAGATTTGTGGACTAGGATGAGTCTCGCTGCATCGTCCGTAGTCAGAGATATTTTTCCGAAGTAACGTTACCTGAGTTACAACCGTCATTTCGAACGACGTTGAAAAGCTAATAACCAATAGCACGTCTTGTTGGGTCAGTTTTACCACAGACATGTGGACGTCGTGTTTGCCCCTTTAGCATGATTAGTCTTACAGTACAATAGATAAACAAAAAAACGTTTAACTTAAAAAGGCTGTCCTTGATGCACAGGAGTGCAGATGATCCCACACTGCAGCTTGGAACACGGAACAAGCCTCCAAAAGTGAGACAGCATTGCAGGTGACTAATGCTAATAAATAACAGTTAATATTTTTCATTTAATATACAGTAAGTTAAAGTGCTAAGCATATCATATGGCTGTTACTGAATATATGTCACCAGCTCTTACAGCTGTTGCACAATTTTGTAGCAAATAAACTTAAATAAGAGGGCTATGTTCTGACAAAAGAGCGTATATAAAATATCGGTGTATCGGTTATCGGCCATATAAGTTTTAACTTATTGACCAAAAATCCAATATCATGCATCTCTAGTTTCAGCACAAAAAAGAAACCGTCCAGATGACCTGACTGAACATTGTTGGATTTTATACCTGGATTATTGAGCATGAACTTTGGTGTTTCCAGTTTCCGTTGCTCTTTTGTTGCAACGGGAGGACATAGGAAACTCTGACACCTGCTTGCTCGGAATACATGTTGGCTCTCAATAAGTCAAGTTCAGCGTGAGACAAAACTAGCTAGCATTGTTTGCTAACCTTTTCATCAGTATCTAATCCCTCTAGCTAATTAAATAAAACTTTGCTGCCATGTTGACTTGATTTGTGTGTGTGTGTGTGTGTGTGTGTCCACACACGTTTGACCTTCTAATTTCCCCAGAAAAATATTATTTTCTCCCTGGATTCAGTGACCTGCCTGAAATTCAGCTGCACTTCATCAGTATGCCCCCCACTCCCCCAACCTGACCTTAAACCACCCTCTCCACCTGTTTGCTTTTCCAACACAACTGTCCTCTGACTTTATAGTTGCCACCTGACCATTTCCTCACTCCTAGTGTTTGTTGACGGGTCTAGAGGTTGCCGGCCCATATGATGGCAGGGCCTGCCAGAGCAGGTGTTTGGCCATGTTGGTAATGACATTAATTACCCACTGTCCCACTCAACAAGGTGCGGCCTTGGGCCAGCACAATATTGCATGCCATATTGTCATGACGAAACATCAAACAGACACTATAGGTCCAGGAGCATAGACTTCAGCTCTTGGTGCAGATTTTTTTATAATGGTAATTATGATGAAAATGGGAAAATATTTCCAGCCTTGCATCATCAGAACCTACTCCATCTGTGTGTGTGTGTGTGTGTTTTTGTGTGTGTATGTGTTAGAGAAAGCGAGAGAGAATGTGGGATACGCAGAGCTTTGTGGCAAGGGCCACCTGATTCTATTCCAGATGAAATGGGATAGCAACACAATTATCTGAAGTCCAATTCTTTCAGGCCTATTGTGTCTGTAAACTGAGCCTGAGCAAAGGATTAATGTGTCTGTGGGGTTTAGAGCGGGGCTGTGGAAAGCTGTTGCTTCATCTCTCCGGTGAATAGACTCTAAGCTCTCACCATCAGCAGGGTGAAGAGATGCAGGGAGGAGAGAAAAATCAGATCCAGAGGAGGAGGAGGAGCAGTGAAAGGACAGGCTTTCGCCCACAACAGCAAAAAATAGGAAGAAACGTCGAGACAAGAGAACAAAGATAGCTCATTTATACTGTCAGCTATAATGCGTGTAACCACCACAAGAAGCATTAGTGCCCACCCGGCGAGAAAGGAGGAAATCCAGACTACGAAAATAAGGTGAATCAAAAGCTGTCCCCACCATCACCACGGCAACAGATTGGCAAATGGCTGGCCGGTTCTCCCAGGATGCTCGGCTCTCCTCATCTGGTATAATTTACCGTCCAATGATGAAATGACGAGTAAGAGTCCAAATCTGTGGCTGAGAGAGTTGAGATTTCACAGAGCATGCACGTCTTCTGCTGCAAGAGCAGAACTAACAATCACTGGAGCCTCGCTGCTGGGAGCAGCACTACCAGCCACAGTAATGGTAATAGCAGGACTGGTAATTTTTAGGTGTAACATTAGCAGCTCTTTTTTTTTTTTTTTGTTCCCGAAACAATTCCAGCAGCTGCAGTCTGCTCAGGTCCAGGGTACATTCTGCTCTATTTATACCAGTCCACAGATTAACAGTTTATCATTCTGACAACTTTTTTTCTTTCATCAAAAATATTTATTTTCAATTTACTGGTTCTTTTCTCTTTTATATGTTTTGATCATGAAGGGGGAGTGGTGACAGAGAGGTTAGAGAAGGTGAGCCTTTGCTCGGGAGGGACTGATTCAACTCCCCAAACTGAGAGCATCAAAATGTGGGTGGGAATGGTGAAGCACCCACATCTGCTTCTGCCCTTATTTCCTTACTCTGGGACTTTGAGCAAGGCCCTTAACCCCCACAATATGCTCTCCTGGGCACCCTAGATGGCAGCCTTCTGCTCCACACAGAGGGCTATGGTAGCTCGGTGGTCTGTGGTTGTGTTAGGATGGGCATCTGGCGTAAAATACAATTGCCAAGTCTTTGTGCAAGTTAGTTTGCTGTTGCCACCCCTGAGGAAGGGAGTAGCCCCCCCAAAAATGCATTTATACGGCTGGAGCTGCAGGGGGTGGGGCTTGTTACCGTGTGACGAAACACGGTAACATTTAAACCACGCCTAAAAAATCCTGAAACAGAAATATCTTTATACACAGTTTGATCTATAACTCCAAAATTAATTGAGCTACAATTTTGAGACTTTTTACTCATTTACAAGATTACAATTATGACATTTATAATGTTTATTGAAGAAAATGTTGAAATTCACTTTACACGGTCTTTAANTATATATATATATATAAACATAATTTTCTTTTTTTTAACCATGAAGAAACTGTTTGAGGCTATCAAATTAAACAGCGCCAAATTTTCATATAACACTTGATAAGACAAATCAGTTTAAACACATAATTCAGATTGTATAAAGCAATCTATAGATGGCCCCAACTTCTAAATCTGTGTGAAGATGACCCTAGAAGACCCCAGGTCTCTCTTGTAAATAAGTCCCCACAACTCCCTGAGACTAACCTTTATAAATAATGGTTGAATGGGTAGACAATCATCGAGTTCTGGTTCTACTCAGTGTTATATACCAGAAGAGCCTCCTCATCTGGGGATGATTACATTTTCTCTGACACTCAGGAGATGCAAGAAGTGGTCATGGCAGAATATACTGAAATCACTGCAATGTGGATGCCCCACTAAATTTTGTGTAGAGGTCTCATGACCTCTAACCCTAAATTTGGTGTGTGGTAGTAGCTGAGAATCACCCCCAACACATACTTGGAGTTTTAACTGATCACACATCTTTGTTAAAAACACTGACATGCAAGATGTTGGGTAATACGTTTTAAAATGTGTAAATTAGGTTGTTGTTTTTTGTTGTTATTATTTTGTTACTGTGGTGTTAGTCATGTGCACACATGCCTGAAACACACACAAAAAACATTGTCAGGAGATCAGTTATGGATTTATTATATTGAGCACCATCCACATATTGAGGAACAAACTTGCTTTGCCTTAGGTCAGAGTTTTGACCAGAGTCCAAATGTGTATTCTAGTTCAAACAAACACATGGTTAGGTTTGCTGTTAGGTTTTCCAGCTCTGCCGTCCCTCCATGGAATGAAAAACATAATAATAATCTGTAGCTCACGTTTACATCAGGTGTGATACCCTCAGGCCTATTGTAGCTCTGCTGGTTTGATGTTTTTTACAGAGAACAGCAACAAGAACAAACTGCCTGTCTGTCGAATCAATCGTACAATGCACCTGCTGTAAGTCAGCACATTCACAATGCCTGCAGTG
>JBBPBX010006127.1:32007-69545 GCA_038048925.1 Garcialebias charrua
GGAGAAATTAAATTACATTAAAGCACACATAATTAAATAATGAAAACATTTTTTCTAGGCATCTTCTAATTATGAAACATCTCGGAGACCTGCTGGACTATAAATTGAACATAAAAACTCATAAACATGAAGTAAAAAATGTTTTTAAAGAAAAACTCAGCAGGCTTCAAACATGATGTGAATCAGGTCTTAATAAGAAAACATGGATGATTTTGTGCACTGTGTGCAGAAAATCACTCTTATAATCTTTTTGTTACCAGCAGGCAGTAAATTACAACTGTAGTTTGTTCAGTATTTACATAACCTTGATAAATATAACTAAGAAGAAAACATCATGGACAGAAACATATTTTTGTTTAATAAACATGTTTGATCCTATTTTTCGGGCAGTTTCGCTTCACTTTAAACTCAGGTCTTCTACCACAACCCTTGGAGCTTGAGGGCTCTGCACACTTACTAGGTGTTCCTAGGACTGCACTCTTCTAGACAGAAATCTCAGGTTGTTGTTCCTGGAATCTGGTGGAGCCGTTCTTCTAGTTTGGGTGTCAAAGCTCTAAGTTATCCTATGACCACTGGGACTGCTGACACCTTGACGTGCCACAACATATCCATTTCATCTGTCAGTCCTTGGTATTTTCCACAATTTCTTATACCCCTTCTTCCTGATGTTAGTCACTTGGTATTTCTACATAATAATAATAATAATAATAATAATAATAATAATAATAATAATAATAATTTGTCACATTTGTCATCTGTGTATGTTTCCCATACTTGACAGACGAAATTGGTCTTCTGCCTTTAACCCAACCACCACCAGGTGGTGCAGCGAGCAGCGTAGTCAACCATCACTGCCTTTTTCTCTTACTTGTCAACTACCACAATTTCCAGTTAGTTAGCCATCATCATCATCATCAGTTTGTCAATTGAGATCTGGAAGTCCCTCACTATTTAAGTTCTGCTGTTCCCCATCACATTTGGTGAAGTATCTCACTTTGACTGTGGGGCCTCCAGTCCATAAGCTGCATAGAGTTCCCTTATCAGTCAGTCTCTCTGTGCAACATACTTGCTATGGGAATTGTGCCCCTGCGCGATTATCTGAAGGAATACAATCACACCTTTATGGCTAGGGCGTCAACATCGCGCCAGAGGCCCCGCCCTCTGGGTATTTAAGCGACTGACGCCCATCCATCTTTCTCTAATTTGCCCTTCACCTCACTTAAACCTGAACTTCCTCTCTTCGTGGGACTTCTCTGTTGCTTCATCGCTCAACCAGAGGTGAGTTTGCTCCCTACACAGAGCACACAGAGATGTATTCTTGCGTACTACTAGCGAAAGCTCGTCCAGCACATTTTCTCTTAACCCCAAAGTATTTTCTTCTCCTCTCTCCACAGACTGCTTCGCTCAACGGCGCTAACTGCATCACAACCGCTACCCCTGCTAATTCATAGCGGGCTAGCCAGCGAAAGCGACACGACGGAGAAGACGTCTAAACAAATTAAAAGAAAAATAATTCTGGAAGGACTCGCTCGCCTTATCTCGGACATGCCTCCGGAGAAAGGAAAGCAAAAGACAAGACATCCAAGGAAAACCAGCAGGACAACGAGCCCAACTTTGCGCGCCTGTCCTGGCGGATGCGGTTTCTCCCTTGCGGCGACGGACACCCATGAGGCCTGTCCAGTCTGCCTGGGAATGCTACATGCAAAAACAGCGCTGGATGCACCAGACTTTTGCCCACACTGCAGCCAGATGCGGTGCTGCGGCACCGGGTTGACCTCGTCGCCAAGGCCATGGGCGCCTCAGCAGTGCCAACGGATGCGGACACCACTGAGACCCTCACTTCCACGCCGGAGCTCGAGAACATGGCTTTACACGACAGCACGCAAGTCGAATGGGGTGACAGCCCTAACGTGCTAGCCCCTATGGTGGACTTAACAGTCAAATTCGACACTGAAGGCATGATAAACAAGGACGAGATCTCAATTTCAGCCTCAGGTGAATTTTCTGTGGAGGACACAGACGTCGAACTGGAGGAACAGGGAGAAGACCTCTCCCAGACCCACGGTACCTGTACTCCCGGAAACTGACTTTTCCATCCCTGTTCTGTTCGACCTGTGCCATAGAGCAGCGGACGCGCTGCACATCCCATGGCCAGAGCCTCCGCCTTGCCAACAGGTCACGAGGCTGGCAGGAAACTATTTTTACTCAAAGTAGCAGGCCGCCACGAGGCAAAGGATGCCCGTGTTCCCGGACTTCCTCACAGTAACTAACTCGCACCTGGGCTCAGCCCCGAGCTCCCATGCTCTTACCACTCTCACAGTTCCTCGACGTGGACGGGATGGATGAGGTGGGAATAGCCAACGTGCCTCAAATTGAGGACACACTGGCGGCTCACCTGGCACCCAAGTCATCCGGGACAAAACCAACTCTTCCCAGCAAAGCTTGTTGAGCCTCAGCTTCTCTTCTCGAGAAATGCTACAGAGCTCAGGGACTTGTGGCGCGCGCCATGAACGTGTCCACGTTGAGGTAGGCTTACCTAGCTGAAAAGCTGCAACAGCTTCAGGTAACGACGGACAAGCAAGCTGCCGCTGACTTACTGGATGAAGCCCGCAGGGCAACAGACTTTGTGCTCTGCATGATGGGGACAGCCACTGTTGCTCAAAGCAGAGGCATGGCAGAAGTGGTCATCACTATACGCCATTTGTGGATGAATTTAACTGATCTCCCCGAGGGACAAAATGTGCCTTTTCTGCACCACTCGATAGAGCCGACGGGATTGTTTGGGAAAGCTTTGGATCGAATTCAGACCAAGCTGGACCAAAGGCGCAAACAGGTTGAAGCTCTCCGGGTGGGCATTCCCAGGAGAAGCTTCGACCCCCTAGGGAGTCTGCTGGAGGCAGACCTGCGTAGCCTCGACACCGCTCGATAACGCGTGCCCCACCGCAGAAGCGGCCAACCTACAAGGATGAGCATTAGCAGAGAGCTCTGCCGGGACCACCTCGTACCGAGAATGCATGGAGCAAAAACAGGTTTGTCCCCCGCCAGGCGGTCAGACACAGGGCCTCCTCGGCAAACTGGGACGACATACAAAAGCGCGCCTGATGAACCAGGTTCATGTCTTGACTTTACACGGTCACCCGCCCAAGCGGTACAGGGAATGATCCCTTCATGTCCAGACTTTATTCGTAGCACGGTACAAATAGCTGGTAACTCTGTTGCATGTACAAATCATGTTTTTCCTGCTGTGAGTGACATGAAATCAAACATGTCGTTACACTTAAGCACGAATTAAGCTCAAAAACAGCCCCTCTCTGTTTTATTGACTCAAAAAAAAAAAACACAAGTAACTTCAGCAGAACAGGTCCCTCTGGCCTACCAGCCAGCATAAAGGGAGGGGGCCGTTTCCCCCCCCTCCCTCCCTCACGGCTCACGGAGTGTTAGCCTAATCAATGAACCCCGGCAGGGTGCCTCTGTAGCGAACAGGCACAGAGGCGTCTGCAAGCAGGCCCCCTACCCCTCATGGAGACAGGTGAGGGGGGTCACGTGCTCCAGCCCCCGCTCCATTGTGAACGACGGGGCGGCCAATACACTAACCAAGCAAACACGTGACGTGTCCGCGCCTCAGGGAGATGCGCCGACAGAATCTAACGACGGGAGGGCCACGTCAGATGCCCACAGGCGACCACAGGCTTCACATGTTCATAAAAGCATTGGGCTCTCTATCACCATACAAATTAAAGTCTGCCAAGCACAAGGAATCATCTCCACGTTCTCACGTTGCAGCTGTCCCTTTGTTATTAATGAGTGACATGCAATGTCCAAGCAATGATCCCGTAGCACGTGACCTTTCTCACTATGCTGGTTCAGCTTTACTCTCAAACAATATCCCCCCAACGGGTGAAACACAGGCCCTGGCCAGTTTGTCTGGTTCTAACGCACTGTTAAGACCAAGGACCAGTAAACTGGACCCATCCAAGAAACAAATTGGGGTCAGAAGATCTGCTCGTTTACAAAACTCGCAGCTTCTCAGTTCCATGACCCGAAACAAGGAGAGAGAAAACAGACATTCTGCTCCTTTTCTGTCTAATAGAGACAACAGGTTGCCTCTGCCCTCGATCATTCTCAATCAGAGCAACCTGGTAGCACATCAACAAAAAGGCCTTCTCCCAAACTTGGTTGACCTCCAAGGGGTCACGACTTCCATGGCCCTTGGAGGGGAACTGGATACACCAACTTCTCTTCTGCAGGGTCAAACTATTTCACCAGAAGAAGTAGCCTCGCTACCTAGGCCGAGAACTGTTAAAAATTTCAGCTTGTTGGCAGAAAAGAACAAGCTGATGGCGTCAGGCCTGCCGTAAAATGTGGTAAAAACTATACAAAATGCTCGTGCTGTATCAACACAGTCTCTGTACACACGAAAGTGGCGTATTTTTGAAGCTTGCTGCACAGAAAGAAATATTATTTCTTACTCATGCAACCTGGCTCAGATCCTGATTTTCCTTCAGGATTTACTAGAAAAAGGTTGTTCTTTATCAACGATTAAAGTTTTCCTATCAGCTATTTCAACCTGTCATGAAGGCTGGGGACACAGGACACCTGGCGTACATCTAATCATAATAAGATTTATGAAGGACGTGCTTAGGACAAAACCACCCAGCAGGATCCTGACCCCTGGTTGGGACCTTAGCCTGGTCTTGGGGGCTCTCTGTGATCCTCCATTTGAGCCACTGAGCGAGGTTAAGATAAACTTGTTATCTTATAAAACCGCTCTACTCTTGGCACTTTGCTCGGTGAAACGCGTGAGTGACCTCCATGCATTGTCTATACACTAAACGTGTATCAGATTCGCCCCTGACGGGTCAAAGGTCACCCTAAGGCCTAATCCCGCATATACCCCCAAGGTCTTGACTCTAAATCACATAAGTCTGGACTTTGATCTCTCTTCTTTTCCACCTGCTCCTGTCCTCACTCAGGAACAGGAAAGGCTGAGGGCTCTCTGCCTTGTGAGAGCTTTACGCACTTACATGCAGAGAACAGCCGAATGGAGAAAAACAAATCAACTGTTCGTGTGCTTTCAGCACCTGCTACCGGAAAGGCTCTATCAAAACAACGCCTTTCACATTGGGTGACTGAGGCCATTAAAAGGACGTTCAGTAGCAAATGTCAACAGGTACCCTCTGGAGTGCACGCTCACTCCACTTGGGGCTTGGCCACTTCCTATTCATTGTTCAATGGTGTACCAGTTGCAGACATCTGTGCTGCTGCGAACTGGAGCTCATTAAACACTTTTGCAAAGCATTACAGTTTGGATGTTACTGCGTGTGACGTCACTCAGGCTGTCCTTTCTAACACACAGTAGAAAGTAGCCTTGAGATACCTGTTGGTCAAGGGCAGACGTTCACACTAGCATGCATTTTACTGAGCATTTCAAGAGCGTGAATGAATTACGTTCCCATAGCAAGTATTTTGCACAGAGAGACTGACTGATAAGGGAACTGAAAGTTATGCACCATAACTCATGTTCCCTGAAGGAACGCAACGAGGTGCAACATATCTGGCCATTTTCAATGCTGAAAGCTCGGTGACGTGCAATTTTGGAGAAAGATGGATGGGCGTCAGTCGCTTAAATACCCATTGGGTGGGGCCTCTGGCACGACGTTGACGCCCTAGCCATAAAGGCGTGATTGTATTCCTTCAGGTAATTGCACGGGGGCACAATTCCCATAGCAAGTATGTTGCACCTCATTCCCTTCCTTCAGGGAAAATGAGTCATGGTGCATAACTTTCAGTTTCTTGTACACAATTCCAGCCACTTTGTTATGACATTCACGTATGCTTTTCCTGCCTCCATCTTACAACTTGCTATTATGTACTGAACTGTCTCAGGGGCACCTTACTCATCCTTCATCTTTGTATTGTGCACTGTGTAGTCTGGCAAAGTAGACCTCAGTTTCTGTTGCTCTTAAGGTGAAGGTCTGTTCCTGTGCAGATATGTGCCTCTGTGCTGTCCTACAGTTCAGCTCTCTTTAGCCACTAGTAGAACTGATTGATTTCAGTCACTTCTTATATTTGCTGGTAATTCATGTCACGTGGCAGCATATATCTGTTTTCTCCTCACCGCAATTAATTTCTGCTACCTGAAAATTTGACTGAGAAATTTATTAATAGTGGCTCTGATGCTAACTAGCCCTCTGCCTTCCTTATTTCTATTTGTGTAGACAATGCACAGATGATAAAATAATTTTGTATTAGGAGGAATATTAAAGTATCAATGTAATTTGAACCTATCATTGACCCTTGCAACTCCATCCATCCATCCATCCATCCATCCATCCATCTTCTTCCGCTTATCCGGGGTCGGGTCGCGGGGGTAGCAGCCTAAGTAGGGAGGCCCAGACTTCCCTCTCCCCAGCCACTTGGAGCAGCTCCTCTGGGGGAATCCCAAGGCGTTCCCAGGCCAGCCGAGAAACATAGTCCCTCCAGCGTGTCCTGGGTCTTCCTCTGGGTCTCCTCCCGGTGGGACATGCCCGGAACACCTCACCAGGGAGGCGTCCAGGAGGCATCCTAACCAGATGCCCGAGCCACCTCAACTGGCTCCTCTCGATGTGGAGAAGCAGCGGCTCTACTCCGAGTCCCTCCCGGATGACTGAGCTTCTCACCCTATCTCTAAGGGAGAGTCCAGCCACCCTGCGGAGAAAACTC
The DNA here is from genome assembly GCA_038048925.1 of Garcialebias charrua. Classification (NCBI taxonomy): domain Eukaryota; kingdom Metazoa; phylum Chordata; class Actinopteri; order Cyprinodontiformes; family Rivulidae; genus Garcialebias; species Garcialebias charrua. The sequence continues at coordinate 38,710 of JBBPBX010006127.1, forward strand.
ATTTCAGCCGCTTGTATCCGAGATCTTGTTCTTTCGGTCATAACCCAAAGCTCATGACCATAGATGAGGGTGGGAACGTAGATCGATCGGTAAATTGAGAGCTTTGCCTTTTGACTCAGCTCTCTCTTCACCACGACAGACCGGTACAGCGCCCGCTTCACTGCGGACGCTGCACCTATCCGCCTATCGATCTCACGCTCCAGTTTTCCCTCATTCGTGACAAGCCAAAAAGGCCCAATAGGACTCCTTCTTCAGCCTGACAGCATCCCTCACTGCCGGTGTCCACCACCGGGTTCGAGGGTTGCCACCACGACAGGCACCAACAACCTTGCGGCCACAGCTCCGATAAGCTACCTCGACAATAGAGGCGCGGAACACGGCCCACTCGGACTCCATGTCCCCCGCCTCCCTCGGAACGTGTTCAAAGCTCTCCCGGAGGTGGGAGTTAAAGCTCCGTCTTACGGGAGACTCTGCCAGACGTTCCCAGCAGACCCTCACAATACGTTTGGGTCTGCCAGGTCTGACCGGCATCCTCCCCCACCATCGGAGCCAACTCACCACCAGGTAGTGGTCAGTTGACAGCTCCGCCCCTCTCTTCACCCGAGTGTCCAAGACATGCGGCCGCAGATCAGATGAGACATCTTGGTGCCTGTACGTTGGGGTTCACCCCGGTGAACGAGAGGGTAGCCTCCCTTCGCCTACGTGTGGGGGGACGGGCTCTGACTGTTGTTTGTGCCTATGCACCAAACGGCAGCTCAGACTACCCACCCTTTTTGGAGTCCTTGGAGGGGGTATTGGAGAGTGCGCCTCCTGGGGACTCCCTTGTTCTACTGGGGGACTTCAACGCTCACGTGGGCAATGACAGTGAGACCTGGAGGGGTGTGGTTGGGAGGAACGGCCCCCCTGATCTGAACCAGAGTGGTGTTCTGTTATTGGACTTCTGTGCTCGTCATGGATTGTCCATAACGAACACCATGTTTAAGCATAAGGGTGTCCATATGTGCTCTTGGCACCAGGACACCCTAGGTCGCAGTTCGATGATCGACTTTGTTGTCGTCTCATCTGATCTGCGGCCGCATGTCTTGGACATTCGGGTGAAGAGAGGGGCGGAGCTGACCCTTGTAACTATTCTACTTAATTGCTATGGTGATTGACATGATAGATCCACTGTGATGAGTACTGGTTCTTGTTCTTAAAATTAGCTCATGTTGTTTATGGGCATTATTATTGCATGCGGACCCCTCCCATCTGCTTCTCCAGTATAGCTCAATCTCAGCTTTGGGTCTATCTACTTGTGTGTAGTTCTCCTGCCATTGAAAGGACACTGTAGATGGTGTGATGGGGAAGACCACATTTTTATTCTCCTGGCTTCTGCTTATTAAGTGAACTTCCTCAGGCGAGTAGCCAGAATTTGGGGCATTGTTTGACTTTCTATAAAGCCTCCGGTATGGACAGGTTGTGGTGTTTTTGTGGTGGATCTTTCTTCATCATACCTTTGTGTTGCTCTGACAACTGGCTAATTCCCTTTTGTGTGGCCTTGATCTTAGCTTACAGACCCCATTCCGCATGTTTTGTCATTTAAGTTACAATTCTCTTTATAAGTTGTAGGCTTGGTCTTTTAGCCCAACATTTTGAGGACAACTGTAGCTGTGGTGTATACAAGATTATTGGTCTGTGGTGGTGTCAGTAGGGATTTTTAGCGGTGCTGTATTCACATATTCTAGCAAACTTTCATAGGGTATTTTTTCACTTAGCCCTGGCAAGAGTTTCATTCAACCTTTATTTAGTCAGGTACATCTTATTGAGCCTCGAGGGCTCATTTACGAAAGCGACCTGCTACAAACTAAAGAATGATGAACATCAATGATACAAATACATTAAACAGTAAACAAAACAAAAGAAAAGAAAAGAGTTGCAGGTCATGGTTGTGTAGCTGGACACATTCTTTATTCTTGGGTCAGCTCACTTATAGTCTGCTCTTGGTGGCTTTTCATAAGGGAGCATGAAAGTTCACAAGTGTGTAAACTGGCTTCATTATGAGCTACACTGGTAAGATACATAAATTGGTGGGACTGACACTGATGGGACAGGAACACTGGTTGGACAGTGCTATTGGTGGAAAACAAGCACTTGTAGACAAGGACACTGAACAGGGGCATTTGAGGGTCATAGACATTTGTGGGAACCAAAAGCAAAGACATTAATACCCTGAAGCATGCTCAATGATCCAGGTAGAAAAATCTAAAAAAGCTAATTCTGGTCCTCTGGACATTCAAAAAAAAAAAAAAAAACCTGTAGAAACGTTTCTACAGTTACATCTAAACGTCTAAAGACATTAAATTCATTGAAGCTGAAAAAAAAATATTAAATGAGTTAATTTTTTAATACAAAATTTTTTGTAAGCTGAAATCAAAGACACAATTTTTAAATATTTCATGATTTAATTTTTGTAAAAAATTATCTTGATAAACAGGACAAATTGAAAGCATACAGTGTTATTTTTCAGTAGTTTCTACATTATTATATTATATTATTTATTGTAATTAACATAATTTAGTATAAGGACCAAAGTTGTAAATAAGCAACTTGAATCAACATTTTGGTATTTTAATGTTTGGACCGAAAATATAAACATATGCTCCTGGTATATTATTTTCTGAGAATCCTATGAGAACCAAGAAACACGTTTGATCTCCACTCTGGTTTTCAGAGGTCTGATGGGAGTTTTTTCCATGTTAAAGGGAGTGAATAGAAGTAGAGAGGTAAAAAGGCAGCAGGATGTAAACTTGTTTCTGGCAGATGTACACTACATCACCGTTTTGCATTTGGATATGTTTTATGTTGTTTGTATAATTTTTAACCTATGGGATTTAGAGAACAAATAAATGTGTTTCTTGATAAAATGGCATTTAGATTCCCATCTTCTGTTGGAAATAATTTGTTTCAAACCTGAAACTTATTTTGCCTCCAGTTTATTATTATTATTATTATTATTATTATTATTATTATTATTATTATTATTATTATTATTATTATTATTATTATTATTATTATTATTATTATTATTATTATTATTATTATTATTATATACAGTCACAGCCAGTTACAAGGTACAAAACAAACAAACAAAATTAAAATCAGCCAATGTCTTTAAAATATACATCATAAAGTCCTGTAAAAACTCCAGAGAACTTCTGATTAGAGTTTACCAGAATACAATTTATTTTGGCTGCTGTGAAGGAAATGAAATAAACATTGACTAGTTTAAATCCTTAACACAAAACTGAATATCAAAGTTTAGCATCATACAACTTAGGCACAACAGTAATTTACACAAGTAAAAGACAAAGAAAATAAAGATGTCATGGTCTAAAATCAGTTATACCATAATCTAAATTTATCTGTAACATGCACAGAAAAACACAATTTAATAGGCATTAAAATCAGTCAAAATGTCACTTATCCAACTAAATTTATTAGCACAGAAAGTATAATTTCAGAAAATATTTTAGGCTCTGCCTTTACAAAAATTATTCCTGTTGAATTATACATTTTATCAGAAGGAAAGACTTGTTGTGCCTTTAATGAGTGACTAACAGAGTAAAAAAAACTGAAAGTTATAGACCACAACTCATGTTCCCTGAAGGAAGGGATTGAGGTGCAACACATTGACTATGGGAATTGCGCCACCGCGCGGTTCACCTGAAGTAATACAATCACGCCTTGAACAAGGCAGTTGGGCGTCAGCGTCATCAATGATGCCCCGCCCTCTTTGTATAAAAGTGGCTGACGCCTCACCTTCTGTCGCAGGGTGCACTTCACCGAGCTTGGGCATTGAAAGGGCAAACATGTGTTGCACCTCGTTCCTTTCCTTCAGGGAACATGAGTTATGGTGCATAACTTTCAGTTCCCTTATCAGTCAGTACACTCGGTGCAACACATTGATTATGGGAACGTAATTTAATCACGCCCTGGAAATGCTCTGGAAATGCATTTTTGTGAGAACTTACTTCTTAGACTACAGGCGTTTTAGCTGCTCTCTACTCTGTGGTAGAGAGGACAGCCTGAATCACGTCACATGCTGTGACATCTAAACTGTAGTGTTTCACAAATGTGTTTGAAGATGCCCAGTTTGCTGCAGCACATATATCTGCTACTGGTACACCCCTGAAAAGGGTCCTTGAGGCAGCCAGGCCTCTGGTTGAGTGAGCATGTACCCCACTAGGCACTTGCCGACCTTTACTGCTGTATGCCCTTTTTATGGCCTCAGTCACCCAATGTGAGAGGTGCTGTTTTGACAGGGCTCTGCCAGCAGCTGGATTAGCAAAACACACAAACAGCTGGTTTGTTTTTCTCCAACTGACAGTTCTTTCCATGTAAGCACTCAGAGCCATGACAGGGCAAAGCACGTTCAGCCTCCTCTGTCCCTCAGTTAGAACAGGGGGTTACCTTTGAACTGTCTGAGGCAAACCTGGTAGACATTTGATGCACAAATAAAGCGTGAAGGTCACCCACGCGTTTTGCTGAGCATAGCACTAAGAGCAATGCAGTCTTATAAGATAAACAGTGCAGCTAGGATCTTAATGAGAGTTCGTAAATTTGAACATATTACGCCCATTCTACATAACCTCCATTGGCTTCCTGTCGCCTACAGAATTCAGTACAAAACTCCTCTCATTACACATCAATGCTTACACGGAACTTCACCAGATTATCTAAAGGACACTCTTATTCCATACTCATCCACCCGATCTCTGCGGTCACAGAACAGTAATCTCCTTCACATTCCGAGAACCAAATTAAGGACCATGGGAGACCGGGCTTTCAGTGTGGCTGCCCCCCGCCTGTGGAACTCTCTTCCTGACTGCCTGAGAGCCCCACAGTCACTGGTTGACTTTAAGAGCGGCTTGAAGACCTTTCTTTTCAACCGAGCATACTCTGCCTCCTCATGATTCTACCTTTGATCTTAGTTGATACTGTTATTGATTTTACTTGTTTTATTACTTGTTTTATTGACGTTTAAATTCTGTTGCACTTTGTTTCACTTTGAGATTTTCATTAATGAAAAGTGCGTTATAAATTAAATTCATTATTAGTATTATTATTATTATTATTATAATAAATCTATCTTAATGCTGCTAAGAGGTTCAAATGGAGGCTCACGCAAAGCATCCAGGACTAACTGTAGGTCCCACTCAGGGGCCAGAGTCCTGCTGGGAGGCCTTTTCCTCAGTACGCTCTTCATGAACTGTATCATGAGAGGGTGGGCACCAGTTGATTTACCTCCCCAGCCTTCATGGCATACCGAGATGGCTGACAAAAATACCTTAATGGTGGAGAAAGAGTGGCCCTTCTCCAGTAGGTCTTGTAGAAAAGTGAGGAGCTGGACCAGGTCACAGGAATATGAGATAATATTCCTCTCTAGACACCAGGCCTCAAAGACACACCATTTGCGAGCATAGAGAGTCTGAGTGGACTGAGCTCTCGCTCCCTATATTGTGTTTATAACATTACCGGACAGGCCAGAGGCCATCAACTAGTTCCTTTCAGCGGCCAGGCCCAGAGTTCCCACAATTCTGGACGTGGGTTAAGGAGCTGCCGTGGGCCTGGGTCAACAGGTCCCTGTGGGGGGGAGGCTGTCATGATGTCCCTGTTAACAGTGAGATCACCTCTGGGAGCCACGGTTTTTGTGGCCACCTGGGAGCTATCAGTATCAGGGAGAGAGCTCCCCTGCGTACGCATTCCAGCGTCACCTTAATCAGGGGGGGGAACGCATAATATAGCTCCCCCGCTGGCCAACTGTACATCAGGGCGTCTGTCCCCAGCGGTGTGTCTGTCTCCCTTATCGAATGATACAGCGTGCAGTGCGTATTGTTGATGCAAGTGAAAAGATCTACGGATACCCGCCCGTATCGTGTCCAGATCTGGTCCACGATGCGCAGGTTCAGTCTCCACTCTAAGGGGAGGAGGGGCCCTCTTGAGAGGGCGTCTGCCCTGTGGTTTAGCTCGCCTGGGATGTGGGTCACCCTCAGCGACAAGATCCGGGAGCCACACCACGTGTGCAGCTTCTGTGTCAACCTGAGGAGGGGTTGGGACCTTGTCCCACCCTCCCTGTTGCTGTATGAGACCGTAGTGCTGTTGTCTGATTTTATCAGGACATGTTGTTGTACAACCAGCCCCTTCCTAATAAAGTGTTTCAGGGACAAAAACACTGCTTTCAGTTCCAGGAAATTTATGTGGAGCTTTGCCTCCTGCTGTTTCCAGACCCCTTGGGCATGCTGGTTTCTACAGAGACCTTCCAACCTTGTTTTTGATGTGTCTGTGGTGACCAGGACTTGAGATAACACTCTTCCCAGTGTGACACCTGTCCGGAACACTGAAGGGGCCCTCCAGGGCTCCAGAGACTTCATTTACTCTGGGTTGATCAGTATCCCCACTGTCCGTCTGGGAGGGGCAGGATACATTTGTTTTATGAGCCATATTTGTAGAGGGCGCAATTTTAATAAGGCTTGAGACACGCAAACAATGGCTGTTGCCAGGAGGCCCAGGAGACGCTGGCACAGTTTGAGGGACACTCTCTGGCCTAGCTGAAAGCGTGCCAGGCATAGGTGGAGAGATGAAACATATGCCTCGTAGAGCCTTGCTCTGTACAAAATGGAGTTGACCTGTACTTCCAAAAATACGATAATCTGAGATGGGGTCAGATTGCTCTTCTCCATGTTTATAACAAACCCCAGAGCTTCCAGGTGATACATCACCGTCTGTGAATTCTGCTACGCTTGGGCCCTGTCATGTCAAAGGATGAGCAGGTCGTCTAAATAATTCAGAACTCTGACCCCTCAGCGGGGTCAAGGCCGTATCCAGGCATTTTGTGAATGATCTAGGGGCGGTTTTTAATCCAAAAGGTAACGTCAAAAACTCGAAAGCTGTGCCCTCGAAGGCGAAGCAGAGATATTTTCTGTGCCAGGGCAGGATACTCACGTGGAAAAGGGCGTCTTTGAGATCCATTGTACAGAAGTAATCTCTCGCTCTTACTGACTGAATTACCTGCCTCAGTGTGAGCATCCTAAATTTATATGTTTGTATCCTTCTGTTCAGATTCCTGAGGTCTAGGATAGGCCGCAAGCCCTGGTCTCGTTTTGTCACCAGAAAATATTTGCTATAATGGCCTCTGTTCACATTGTGAGCTGGAACGACATTTATCACTCCTTTGTGTAACATTGTGGAGACCTCGTCCTTTAGAACGTGGGCATGGTCTGAGCTTATGGTAGACACCAGCACCCCTGTGAAAGGAGGTGGCCACTTGTGAAACTGCAGCTGGAGGCCTTAGCTGACAGTGGACATGACCCACGTGCTTGGACCATATACACTCCAGGCTTGAGCGTGTGCACCCAGGCTGTAAGGCATGTGTATTCTGGGATATGTGTGTGTCGAAGGGGCGGGAGGGGGGAGAGTGGCCCCCACCCGCTCGCCCTTTGACGAGCTGACCTATCCGCCAAAAGCAGCCAAAGAGTTTACGGGTGGCAGACAGACTCCTGGCCTCCTGCTGGGGCTCATTGTCTGTCCTGACAATTGGTGCCTCATGAGGGCAAAGGGGTGATGACCCAGTCCCTTTATTGACACAGTTTTCATAAAAATTGTACTGTGTTGTTGTTGTTTTTTTGAGTCAAGACACAGGGCGTGATGTGCTTTTGAAACTTTATTTTCGTGTAGTCTTTGTTACACACACAGCTGAGTTATGTTTTGTGCACACACAATTTTTACCAGCTTTTTGCTACATTTCACACAAAAAGTCTGGGTTTAAAAGTCCGGTCTCCCATTTTTCCACGTGGATGGGAGTACCTGTAATACTGCAAAGCGGTCCTGCTGCGTCAGGCCAACTTCTGCTTTCGGTCCCGGTTCACCGAGGATGACCTCGGTGGAGCCGCCTGGCACGGAACAAACCTGTTCCTCGCCTAGGCATGGCCAGCCTGGAGCGGTCCTGTCGCCGGTCTTGGCCGTTGCTCTACTTCGAGTGCTGGCCTCTTTTGCGGGGGACGGTGTGTGGCTGAGCGGTGTCAAGGCTGCGCACCCTTGCTTCCACTGGCGTCTCTGTGAGGCACGAACATCTTTCTCGGCATCCCCTCGCGCAGGATTTCAGCCTGTTTCCGCCTTTGTTCCAGCCTGCTCTGGATTCGTTCCAGAGCTCCCCCGAAGAGTCCTGTGGGCTCGATCGGGTGGTGGAGGAATGGGCTACGCTGGCCCTCCGGCAGGTCCGTCAGGGTTAGCCACAAATGGTAGTGAGCAATGACAATCTCGGCCAAACTTCTCCCCTGAGCGATGGCCACTGTCCCCATCAGGCGGAGGACAAAGTCTGTCGCTTTGCGGGCTTCCTCCAGGACCTCGACTGTCTTCTTCTTGTTGAAGATCTGCTGGAGCTCCTGTAACTTTTACGCCAAGTAGGCCTGCATCATGGCCGAAGCGTTCATGGCACGGACCGCAAGGCCTTGGACCCGGTAACATTTCTCGAGCTGCGAGGCTGAGACGTGGCAGGTCTTGCTGGGCAGAGTTGGCCTGGAGCCCGATGTTCTGAGGGCTAAGTGGGACGCCAGTGTGTCCTCCATCTGTGGGATGTTGGCCATTCCCGCAGCCCCCATGCCAGTAACATCCAAGAACTGTGACAGCGGGAGAGTCATTGGAGCCCTGGGTTCAGCCTAGGTGCGAGTCAGCTCCGTCTGGAAATCGGGAAAAATAGGCATCCTGTGCCTCGTGGCCGGCTGCTACTTGGCGAAGAAGTAGTTTCCCGCCAACCTCGTTACCTGTTGTCGAGGGGGGAGGGGGGAGTTTCTGGCCAGTTGATCCGTAGCGTGTCCGCCGCTCTGTGACACAGCTCAAACAGAGCAGGGACTGAGACATCAGTCTCTGGATGAGCTGTTGTTGGGTTCTGGGAGAAGTTCTCTTCCTCTCCTTTGTCCTTGTTTTCAGCTTCGTCGTCCGTTATTTCGCCCGAGGCTGTTAGCGAGAGCTCGCTTGCGCGTAACAAGTAACTCGTGTCGAACTCGGCGGTGGAATCCCCGACGGGGGCCACCAATTCCATGCTGTCCCCCCAGTCAGCGTGGCCGTTGTCCTCTAGCTCGATGGCCTCAAGCTCCACAGTGGAAGTGAGCACCTCGGTGAGGTCCGGTTCTCGCGCCGCTGTAGAGCTACCCATGGCTTTGACCACATAGTCCATGCGTCACTGTCTCACAACCTCACACATTTGGCTTCAGTGATGGCAGGACTCGGGGGAATCCAGCGCTGTCTTAGCGTGTAGCATCCCCAGGCAAACCAGACAGGCCTTGTGGGTGGCCGCCGCCGAAAGGGAGTAGCCGCAACCGCTGGGGCTGGCTCGGGAGCCGGGGCTCGTTGGCCTGTTGGTCTTGTTCAAATTTTTTGACTTCCTCTTTCCCTTTTTGGGAGCCATGGCTGAGAAGAGTCGTAGCTCGTTAGCCGTCTGCTAACGCGATTCGAAGACATCCTCTCGTTGAGCCGCTCTCATCGGCTAGCCTGCTAGCTACACTAGCTACAGGTAGCGTGTGACGCGGTTAACGTCGTAGAGCAGAGCTGCGAAGAGAGCAAAAGAAAAAACCTCAAGGTTAAATAAAACGGTACTGGGCTAGCTTTCGCTAACCCAGTTGCACGCAGAAAATTTCTCTGTAGCGCTCAGGGCAGGGAACGAGCTCACCTCCAGTCGAGCGATGCAGTCACAGAGAGTCCCATGAAGTTCAGGTGTAAGCGAGGTGAAGGGCAAAAAGAGACAGAAGGTGGGGCATCAGCCCCTTTTATACAAAGAGGTTGGGGCCTCATTGATGACGCTGACGCCCACCTGCCATGTTCAAGACGTGATTGTTTTACTTCAGGTGAACAGCGCGGCGGCGCTATTCCCATAGTCAATGTGTTGCACCGAGTGTACTGACTGATAAGGGAACAAACAAACCTCTAAGGACAGTTTAGCAAGGAGCAAAGAAAGTAGAGATATTATTTATTTGTTTGTGTAAAAAAAAGAGGGTTTCCTGCAGCCAGGTGTGACTTATCTATGCTCTCCCTATGAAAGTGTGAGATAAAAAAAAAGATAACTTTTAAAGAGCACATCAATCAGAGGCTGAAGCATGAAAAAAAATATATATAGTAGACAAATCAAGTAGGAAAATAAATTACAGCATATAGTAGACACAGTCTACTATATATAAATACTGTAGTATTTATATATGGGCAGCACGTTGGCACAACTGGTAGAGCTGCTGCCTCTCAGCGAGAAGGTTGCCGGTTCAAATCCCGGTCCGGGGCCTTTCTGGGTGGAGTTTGCATGTTCTCCCCGTGCATGCGTGGGTTTCCTCCGGGTACTCCGGTTTCCTCCCACAGACCAAAAAACATGCTTGTTAGGCTGATTGGTGACTCTAAATTGACCCTAGGTGTGAGTGTGAGAGTGGATGGTTGTTTGGTGTGAGTGAGACAGGTCCCTCTTGTAAATGAGTCCCCGTGACTCAACGAGGCTAGCCTGTATAAATAAAGGTTGAAAGAAAAGAAAGAAAAACTGTAGTAGACTGTGACTAATAACTACAAGGTTGCCTTGGAATTTCACAACCAGACAGCAAAACGTTCAGGGCTCTTTTAGAGTACAACATTTCTGTAAAAGTTCCTTGTGCTGTTTATGCTTTGAAAGCATGTTATCCATGGTCCATAGGTGAGACTGAAAAAATCTGATTGCTGATTTAGTTTCATTGTCACCTCAGCACTTTGCATTGTAAATGCTGCTTTTGGAAACGTGCCTGTAAAACTTGTAAGTAATGTCTGAGCTGCAGATACTGAAAGGGAGACGAAATCAAGTGAGTTAGATTAAAAAAATAAATATGAAAAGGCTGACAGCTGCTGTCTATAAGTGCTTTAAAAATTAATGACTTCTTCTTATAGAAGCACCTCATGATTCATTAATTTTCCAGCGGTGAACTATACCTGCTTTGTCCAAGTTTAATTACATTTCTGTTTTAGTTTTAAGATTGTACCTATGGTTTGGTTTAACTAAGAATAAAACAACCTAAAAAAATGCAAATAAATACAAAATCATCCATCCATCCATTATCTTTTATCTGTTTCTTCCTTATCAGGTTCTTGGGGTCACTGGTGCACATATCTAGCCATCACTGTGTGAGAGGTGATAGCTGCACACATCATTCTACCGGGTGACTTGAATGCCCATATGGGCAATGATGGAATCATCTGGAAGTTGGTGATTGAGATGAACGGCCAATGAGGAAGGTCATTGGTGCCTGGATGTGTTGCAACCAAAGGACCTGCTCTTCGACAATGATGAGAGGCCTTCAAGCTGAAGAAGGAGGCCTTCAGGACTTTGTTGTTCCATGTGTCTTTTGAAGTAGCTGACAGTTATAGGATGGCCAGGAAGTCTGCAGCTTTGGTGGTTGCAGATGCAAAACCTTGGGCATGGGAGAAATTCAGGTATGCAATGAAGAAGAACATTTGTTCAGCCTCAAAGAAGTCCTGGCAAATCATTTGGCAACTCAGAAAAGGAAAGCGGCCCCTATCCCACGCTGTGCTTGGTTTGGGTGGGGACGTTTTGACACAGGCTGAGGATAATGTTGAACAGTGAAAAGAGTACTTCAAGGATTTCCTTAATTCACCCATCATGTCTACCTTTGAGGAGGCAGAGTCTGAGGACTAAGGGCAAGAAGAGTTCAATATCTTAGGATAGGTCACCAAGATAGTCAAAAAGCTTCTCAATGGCAGGATGCCACTAAGAAGAACCCAGCCTTATACAAAAATAGCACATCGTCATAAAGGGTCAACCAGTTTGCTGCTGACAGACAGAACTGGTTGTTCACATGCAAAAGGAGTACCATCAGCCTAACAACAGATTGTTAGCCCTAACATAATTTGATCATAATTCTTGACCTCCCTGGGAAAGTATACTCTGGGATGTTATAAGGGAGGCTCTGACTGATACTCAAACCTCGGATTCAGGAGGAGTAATGTGGCTTCCTTTTTATCGTGGAACAGTAGACCAGATCTTTACCCTTGCAGAGTTGCTAAGGGGATCATAGGAGGTTGTCCTTCCAGTGTACATATGTTTTGTGGAAATGGAGAAGGCTTATGACCTGTTATATTCCTTGAGGCAATCTGTGGGGGGTTATGTGGACATTTGGTGTACCTGGGTTGCTTTTAAGGTCTATCTGGTCCCTACATAACCAAAGCAGGAACTGTGTCTGCATTCTTGGAACAAAAAAAGTCAAGCTTATTCTTCAGTGCTACCCTCTGTCACTGATCCTGTTTGTAGTGTTTATGAACAGGACCTCACGACACAGTCAACGAGAGGGGGTGCCTGATTCAGGAAACCTCAAGGTCTCATCACTGTTTTATGTAGATGTGCACATCTTCATCCCTGAAAGAGTCTTTTGGGAATGGAGGTGTTCACATCCTTAATAGAGAGGAATGTTAGTTCAAGAGAGGAGTAAAGGAAGCCATGTTTTTAAAGAGAACCCAAGGCAGTAACACTCAATTGTTAGGCTGATAGTCCTCCTCCTTTTGCATGTGAACATAGTTTTGGCTGTTAAGAGTCAACTGGTTGATCTACTATGCAATGGTGCTGCTTATAAGCATGAGTTTGCTTGCAACTCCTCTGACTGAATGTCTTTTGGATAAAAGACGAAGCATTTCAACAAAGATGAACCCATCCAGAGGACCTGAGTAAACCTTGTTAGACATTCTGACGTAGCTCAGGACACATGATGTATACTCCTTCATGTCCACAATGCTCTCTGATGTAACAGCCTCCCTTACAATCTGCCTATCTGTGGTCTCAAAACACAATACCATATGGCCATTGTAAAAAAAGAAAACTGTCCTGCTCCTAGACACTGGGCAGTATACAGGAGATTAAAGGAGAGAGGTAGTTTGTGGCACCAAGGTGTGGGTGGGGTGCTACTCTTCATGTTCCATTTTTGATGGTAAACACTTTGTCCAAAGTGTTTTTATCTTGAGTGATAATGTTAGTGATTTTGTCAACTTCCAATTTACTGTAAACCACTCCACTAAACTATTAACACCTAATTTTAGTTGGAAATTAGCCATAGATGATTAAATTGACATGAAAACCATGTTTACCAAGTGTTCTTCCAACACTTTAATTTATTATCAGTGTTTCCTGATGCACATAGACGCTCTGCATCATGTTTTAATTAGTGTGAATGTGGTTCAGCTTCACTGCTTCTGCTTTAATTGCTGGTTTGCTTTTGGGTTGCTGATGAAATGAAGATTGGGATAAAAGTTTGATTTTGCTGTTAAAGATGAGAGAGAGTAAACCTGGGAGAAAGTCAGAGAACACGCATGCCACATCCAATGAGAAAACACATCTTTTAATCTAGACCCAAAAGGAAATGCTGAAACTTTGATGTCAAATCTGTGCAACACAAGTTATGCAAAATCAACATTTATTTTGAAGTTGTTGAAGGTGAAAATGTTTTTAAAAGCACCTTTTTCATAGTGTTAGCAGTTTACTACATTGATACAGACAAGTCTGAATAAAACAATGTATTAACTTAACAAACAGCTGATTTAGAATATATGTTTACAAGGTCATGTATCTACATCAGCTCCACCTCCATCAGCAACATCAAATGTACAAAAGCCAGCCTACAGAGGTAATGTTAGAAGTAGGTAACTAATGCAGAAAATAAGTTAACGTATTGCAGAAATTATGCCTGTGTTTATCTGTTTTTCAGTTTTTATTCTTTGTAAGAGTCTTGGTTAACAAGCCGATGCTACTGTAGAGGTCCAACTATGCATGGCAAATATTGCCTTGTGTTATGCACCTTGGGGGTGCAGGGATTTAAACGCCAGTATTTTATTGTTTATGTTGGCTGCAGTTTGCTGAACGCACCATGTTTTTTGCCCAGCCTGCTTTAATCAGGCTTAAGTAACCTGCGCTGTTGGCTCACCTGTGGGTCCTGTCTATAAAATCCTTAGGCTGAGGTCTACAGAGCGCAGAGGTTGGTAGAAGCCAGCAGAGGTTTGTTGGAACCAACTGAGGAAAACTGAAGGTAACTGAGTTTGCTGAAAGCAGCTGCAGTGCTGTGTAGTGTGTGTGCACAGGGGGTTATCTGCCCTCCCCGGCCATTTGGTTTGCTCCTGTTGTAGTTGTGGTTGAGCAGGTACGCACTCGTGAGGACTCTAGTTGTTTAATTAGAGTAAGGTGTGTGTTGGAGCACCTGGAGTGCTCGTTGGATCTCTGGTCCAGCCTGGAGATGAGGATTTGAGCCGCTGTGGCTCATGATAATGTCTTTGGACCCTGAAGAGTAGCGTTTTGTGCAGCTGTCCGAGAGGGGGCAGCCGTTGTGAGCTGAGATACGGCTTTCTTTATTATTTTTAGAACTTTTTATGACCATGTGAGTTTGGTAGTCCAGTTATAATTTTTGTTTATTTAGAAGGGAAGTTTTGGACCGGTAGATTGCCGTTTGGGGAGGTTTCGACTGTCCTGTATAGGGCTGGGTCTGCCTGAGCAACGTTATTTTCAATGTGGCCAGACTCACCCGGTCCATCTTTCAGTTGTCACTATTTTTTTGCTTTTTTTTTGCGACGCTGGGCCAGAAGAAGGCGTCCCAGACCTGGAGGAAGCAGCATGTGAAGACCTCGCCTGCAACCTGAAGGCATTTATTTTTAGTTAAATAAAACTTTTATTTAAACCTTCTTTTTTTTGTCCGGTGTCCATTAAATATGTTTTGTTTCTATGGAGCGTAACACCTTGTAAAGATGTAAAGATCCTCGGATCTACTAGCACACAAACACATGTATTCACATTTGAATACAATTTAAAGATGGCGGCGCGTGCAAACGCCGCGGCTTCTCTCTCCCGACAACACAGTGTTTTCGTCTTTTTTGTCCAGCATGCCGAAATGTGCCGGTAAGTCTTCGTCATGTTTACGTGTTCAAGAACGCAAGTATAACCGTGAGATCCTGCTTGATGTCGGAAAAACCGCTCATTTGGGAATAAACAGTTAACTCTAGGAGAAGCTACGTGAGCTCGAGGAGAAGCTACATGAGCTTCGTGACTGCGGCCCATTCTGGAAGCCAGCCCCGAGCCTCCTTTCATCGCGCCCGCTGTGGAAGCGCCACAAGCGCCACAAGCGCCTGGACAGAAAGCGGAAGTCAGCCCTGAGCCTCCCTTCATCGCGCCCGCAATGGAAACGCCACAAACGACGTGACAGAAAACAAAAGTGGGGTAAACACGGAGGTATCAGAGCTAGGCTAGCAGCTAGCCCACACAAGCCGGCTATTCCATCCATGGTTTTGGCTAACGTGCGCTCCTTGGACAATAAACTGGATTATATACGCCTGCTACGAACGACACAAAAGACTGTGAGAGACTGTTGTGTGTTTGTATTCACTGAAACGTGGCTCAACAACAACGTTCCGGACCATGCTGTTCAGCTAGGGGAGCTAACATGCTACAGAGCAGACCGAACCCTCGAGGGAGGTAAGAGACGGGGAGGGGGGCTCTGTGTTTACATCAACAAAGCATGGTGCCTGGATGCTGCGGTGGTCTACAAACACTGCTCACCTTTAGTGGAGTTCATGACTATTAAATGCAGACCGTTCTATTTACCGAGGGAGTTTACAGCTGTTTTGATTGTTGCTGTATATATTCCTCCAAGCTCCAACAGCAAAGTTAGAAGTGAGGCTTTGAATGAACTATATCTGCACATCAGTGAGCAACAAACAGCCCATCCTGATGCTTTTCTCATCACGGCTGGTGATTTCAACCATGCAGATTTAAAGAGTGTATTTCCAAAAACATACAAAAACATAAACTTTGCAACAAGAGGAAACAACACACTGGACCAAGTTTACACCACCATGAAAAATGCCTACAGAGCCCTCCCCCTCCCCCACATTGGTGCTTCTGACCATATCTGTGTTATGCTAAAGCCAGCATACAGGCCGCTGGTGAAAGTCACAAAACCAGTCCGCAAGCAGATACGAGTGTGGCCAGAGGGGTCTTCAGAGGCACTCCAGGACTGTTTTGACACCACAGATTGGGGTATGTTCAAAGAAGCTGCTACCACAAACAACAACACATGTCTCCAGGAGTACTCAGACACTGTATGTTCATACATCACCAAGTGCATTGATGATGTTACCAACCTCAAAACCATCACTGTTCGGGCTAATCAGAAGCCATGGCTGACAGCTGAGGTTTACAGACTCCTGAGAGCCAGGAATGCTGCCTTCAAAGCGGGAGATCAGGTGGGCCTGAGGGCAGCCAGAAAGAACCTGGATCTGGGCATCAGAGAGGCCAAGGAGCAGTATTCCAGGAAAATAGCTCACCGTTTCAAGGACAGCAAGGATACACGCAGTCTGTGGCAGGGAATACAGACCATCACAAACTACAACCCCCCCCCCAGACCTGTGACAGCTCAACCTCTACGCTGAATGAACTGAATGAGTTCTTTGCTCGGTTTGAGGCAAGTAACAGCACACCTGCACATAAACTCCCCCCCTCTCCTGATGGCCAGGTGCTGGCGCTGTCCTCAGACAGCGTAAGGCGATCATTTATCAAGATTAACGCCCGGAAGGCCTCTGGTCCTGACAACATACCTGGTCGTGTGCTGAAGGACTGTGCAGGGGAACTCGCAGCGGTCTTCACGGACATCTTTAACATCTCACTGAGCCAGGCCATCGTCCCCACCTGTTTCAAAGCCACCACCATCATCCCTGTCCCAAAGAAGGCAACGCCCGCATGCCTCAATGACTATCGCCCAGTAGCACTCACCCCCATCCTGATGAAGTGCTTTGAACGGCTAGTCATGAAAAGCATCACATCTGTCCTCCCTGCCTCCCTGGATCCCTTCCAATTTGCATACCGACCTAATCGCTCAACCGACGATGCCATCTCCTCTGCCCTCCACACAGCTCTCACACATCTGGACACGAAGGACTCTTATGTTAGAATGCTGTTCATCGACTTCAGCTCGGCATTCAACACCATCATCCCCCAACAGCTCATCCATAAACTGGACAGTCTGGGGCTGAACACCTCAATGTGTAACTGGCTGCTAGACTTCCTGACCGGGAGACCACAGACAGTACGGATCGGGAGTAACACATCTAGCACCATCACATTGAACACAGGGGCCCCACAAGGATGTGTGCTGAGCCCCCTTCTATTCACCCTGCTAACACACGACTGCACACCATCGTACAGCTCCAACCACTTCATCAAGTTTGCGGACGACACAACAGTGGTAGGTCTCATCAGCAACAACGATGAGACGGACTACAGGAACGAGGTGAGCCGCTTGGCCTTGTGGTGCGGACACAACAATCTCACTCTCAACGTGGAGAAGACAAAGGAGATTGTCGTGGACTTCAGGAAGAGGGATGCACAACATGCCCCTCTGACCATCAACAGCACCGCAGTGGAGAGAGTGGACAGCACCAAGTTCCTGGGAGTGCACGTCTCAAAGGACCTGTCCTGGAGCAGGAACACTGCAGCACTGGCCAAGAAGGCTCACCAGCGCCTCTACTTTCTCCGCAAGCTGAAAAGGGCTGGAGCTTCAACCCCCATCATGTGCACCTTCTACAGGGGTGCCATAGAAAGTGTCCTGACCAGCTGCATCACGGTGTGGTTTGGTGCATGCACTGCATCATGCCGCAAGAGCCTCCAGCGCATCGTGAAAGCAGCTGAGAAGATCGTCGGCACCTCCTTGCCCTCACTGCAGGACTTACACAGCAAACGCCTCACTCGGAAAGCCCACTGCATGGCAGGTGATCCCACACACCCACTACACAGCCGCTTCAGACTGCTGCCATCAGGGAGGAGACTGAGGAGTCTCCAGGCTCGTACCAGCAGACTGAGAGACAGCTCTGTTCATCAGGCAGTCAGAATGCTAAACACTCTGCCTGCTCTGCCTCCCCTCCCATTTGAACTGCCTTAACACAAAAAACTTTCTCACACATTACCACTCAACACAAAGTTTTTAACACTGGACCCTGTGTCATCAAACGGGTTATTCACTTGTGCTCATTCAGTTTGCACTACTTCTCATATTTGCACTAATGTTTGTATTACATTACTGCCTATAGTCATACTACTGTTTACATTCACTGTTTACATTTATTAATACGGTTTACATTTATTACTACTGCTTTACATTTATTACTACTGTTTACATTTACACTACTTTTATCTACACTACTGCAGATACATATACAGCATTCTCTGACTAGCCTTATCTAAGGATGCCAAATGTGCCTTATGTGCCTCACTGCATATGCCACTTTGCCTATATACCAACATAAAATACCTCATACATATACTGTGTACATTAACTTATATGCTGCTGTGCCACTCTTTGCAAATGTCAATGCTAGAACCCAGTGGTGGGCAACGCTAATTAAAAAATTAGTTCCACAATTTCTAAAACGCTTATTAATTTTTTTAGGTCCACAATTTCAAAAGCACAAATGTCTTATGAAAATTAGGGGAAGCTAATCTAATCCGCTATTTATATATTTATATATTATATATATATATATATTTATATATAGCCGGCAGCGTTATGCAAAATTTGCACTACACTGCCAACTGAAAAGTAACAAAAATGATCCTAAAAGGATGAAATTACAAAAATCAAAGGATTTATTTAATACTTTACGTACATATATTCTATTCGGCCACGAAATTAACAAAAAATAGAATGATCTTTTAATCCCTAAAACCACTTTTAAATCTCAAATACACGGGTGTGTCGCCACCGCATTTATACATAAAAGTAACCCAAATACATAAAACTAACGACTCACCGTCGAATGGTCGACACAAAACACACAATAAAATCCTCCGGCCACGTTAATTTGGCTTGAAACAGCGGGGTTCTCTGCGGATTTATCCATTAGTAACCCAGCACAACCAGCTGGACACAGAGTTCAGCGTCCAGTTCACCTCTGACCCGGAAGATGTCAAGATTCTATAGGTAGTCAACAGATTTAATGAAAAGTAACTAAAATACATAAAACTAACGACTCACCGTCGAATGGTCGACACAAAACACACAATAAAATCCTCCGGCCGCGTTAATTTGGCTTGAAACAGCGGGGTTCTCTGCGGATTTATCCATTAGTAACCCAGCACAACCAACCAGCTGGACACAGAGTTCAGCGTCCAGTTCACCTCTGACCCGGAAGATGTCAAGATTCTATAGGTAGTCAACAGATTTAATGAAAAGTAACTAAAATACATAAAACTAACGACTCACCGTCGAATGGTCGACACAAAACACACAATAAAATCCTCCGGCCGCGTTAATTTGGCTTGAAACAGCGGGGTTCTCTGCGGATTTATGAAGAGACCGAGCGCAGCCAGCTAGCCACAGAATTAGCCCCTGAGTTCACCTCTGACCCGGAAGATGTCAAGATGGAATAGTCCATTTTTAGTAGGGGGATAAAGAAATCGACCGTTTTTTTTATTGCGTATTTAATGATCGTTTTCATCGTAACTATAATTATTTTTATGTTAAATGTACATTAACAAGCAGGATCAATGTTAGGGATGTAGGTGACTGGCCGGGGCGCGGCGGGCGCTGATTGGGATCCCCAGGCAACGGCATCATTTGCTACATGGTAGATCCGAGTCTGTTCTCCGCTCTGCTCCCTCCCCCTCACACCCTCCCTCCTCTCTGCTCTTTACGGTGGGGAAAAAGGTAAAACAAGCAGCATAAGAGCTTGTAAATAAGTTTATTGGTTTTTACTGATAGATAATTAGTTATTAGCGGTACTGCATTTTAAATAAAAATAGCACAAATCCGCTTATGAATTATAAAAGTTAGTCAATCCACAAAAACGCTGACAAAAAGTTTAGGTCCACTGTAAGTGGATTAGCGCTTTAGCGCTATCTAGCGTTCATATGCCCACCACTGCTAGAACCTTCAGTTTATTTTATAGATATACTTTTTATACTTTTTATACTACTATGCAAAAACTCAGGACAGTATTACACTTTTATTATTTCATTTTATGCTTATGTTCATTGGGTGTTTGGTGTTTCAGGGGTGTTTGGTGTTTCAGTGTTGGTGTAAATTTTCATACTTTTATACTATTATGAAAAAACTCAGGACAGTGTTACACTTTTACTATTTTATGCTTATGTTTATTAAATGTTTTAGTGTTTAGTGTTTAGATGGTTACTGTTGCACCGAGGGACTGAGAGAAACGCAATTTCGGTCCTGTGTATGTCCTGTACATATTGCAGTTCTGACAATAAAGTTGACTTTGACTTTGACTTTGATATATATATATATATATATATACTATATATATATATATATATATATACATTTTTTTTACAGTGCGTTCGTAAGTCCGAGTTGCCGTAGGTCGGGGGTGACGTAAGTCGAGGACTCCCTCTATAGTGAATAAAACATAGAGTATCTACAATGAAATAAATGTTAAGAAAAGGGTATGTGAGTGTTTGTACTGTATGCCAGAGGGCCTGTGTCTCTGGCATTGCTGAAATGACCACTTATCTTCTGGCCATGCTGCTGTTTTACCTCCCAGACGCTGTGAGACAGGTTGGCTCTGGTATGGCGTCAATACAGTACTCTGGCTCCTGGGGAGTCTCCTACTCTGAAGGTTGCACCCGAGCCTTCCAGAGCCTGTAGGCTTCACCTGAGGCTTCAGGTTGACGTGCACTGTGATGGCTTTGTAGAGGGTCTTGTGATGTACGCATATGCATGTGGTCATTGTGGTTGTTTGAATGAAAACGTTGCAGCGTGTGGTGTTAAAAAAGTTATTTAGAGCATTTGAGCCCCCATCACCACCTCCGGCCACACGCATACCTGCTTTTATCTTTATCTTTTATCGCTTTCGTTAGCAGGTCGCTTTCGTAAATGAGCCCATGAGGTTCAAAAGATTTACCTGACTAAATACTGTAAAGGTTGAATGAATGAATTTATCTGATCGCTCCCACTCTGGCTCTATAGGTCTCAGCAGGATGCTGATGAGATCAGAAAGTGCTTCACTCTTTAGCAGTTCATTCATTCATTCAACCTTTATTTATACAGGTTAATCCCATTGAGCCTCAGTGACACATTTACAAGAGAGACCAGAGCATTTGTCCTTGGGTGTCCTGAAAGGCGCTTTTAAATAAAAAATAAAAAAAGATTATTATTATTTGGAGGGATGAAAAGAGCAGTCAGTCAGAGTCAGAGATTCTTTATTTTTTTAAAAAATCTCTGCAAACGCCCTTGATTGGTAGAAAGGTCAGCAGTGCATTTAATTAAGACAAACTCCAGTGGTGGACAGTGTTTGTTCACATCAGTAACATCTGGGCACCAAGCATGGCCGATGTAAACACACTCACCGCACACACCATGAGCTCCAGCTCCCCTTGTAATGGCTGTCACTGCTGTAGCATGTTAGCCCAGCTAGCTGGGTGGCAGAGTCTGTGATGTTGTCCAGCTGAGTCCGTGAAGATGGTGAAACCTTCAAAATGACGCTGTGCACAATCTCATGTGAGACTGAGAGATCTCACAGATGTGCCAACACTCAACAAACATGTTGAGAATCTCTCAGCTGTGAAATTAAAGTTATAGATATTATTTGCAAGGATCAGTTTGTTGTGGTGGTCATGTTGAATTGTGTTGTCTCCAAAGGTTATTTACTTGTAGATTTACACACCAAATGATTACTTGAATCAAAATCTGTCCTGCGGTTCATGATGAGATACAGTCAGTTTCTTTATTTGTCACATGCACCACATGTGGTGCATGTGGTGGAACGAAACTGTGTACCATACACAGAGTCCCAGTTACAGCCAACAAAATTATAAAACGTAAAAGAAAAACAGTAATAAGATCTAAGATATGAACTAAGAAATACGTCAACTAAAAATACACTAAGCACTAGTAGTATAAAACGATATGCTGAACAGCAGCACGAACATGAGTCTGCATGAGCAGAAGAGCACAAATGAACACAGCAACATGAACCAGATCAGCAGCAACATGAACCAGATCAGCAGCAACATGAAACAGATCAGCAGCAACATGAAACAGATCAGCAGCAACATGAAACAGATCAGCAGCAACATGAAACAGATCAGCAGCAACATGAAACAGATCAGCAGCAACATGAAACAGATCAGCAGCAACATGAAACAGATCAGCAGCAACATGAAACAGATCAGCAGCAACATGAAACAGATCAGCAGCAACATGAAACAGATCAGCAGCAACATGAAACAGATCAGCAGCAACATGAAACAGATCAGCAGCAACATGAAACAGATCAGCAGCAACATGAAACAGATCAGCAGCAACATGAAACAGATCAGCAGCAACATGAAACAGATCAGCAGCAACATGAAACAGATCAGCAGCAACATGAAACAGATCAGCAGCAACATGAAACAGATCAGCAGCAACATGAAACAGATCAGCAGCAACATGAAACAGATCAGCAGCAACATGAAACAGATCAGCAGCAACATGAAACAGATCAGCAGCAACATGAAACAGATCAGCAGCAACATGAAACAGATCAGCAGCAACATGAAACAGATCAGCAGCAACATGAAACAGATCAGCAGCAACATGAAACAGATCAGCAGCAACATGAAACAGATCAGCAGCAACATGAAACAGATCAGCAGCAACATGAAACAGATCAGCAGCAACATGAAACAGATCAGCAGCAACATGAAACAGATCAGCAGCAACATGAAACAGATCAGCAGCAACATGAAACAGATCAGCAGCAACATGAAACAGATCAGCAGCAACATGAAACAGATCAGCAGCAACATGAAACAGATCAGCAGCAACATGAAACAGATCAGCAGCAACATGAAACAGATCAGCAGCAACATGAAACAGATCAGCAGCAACATGAAACAGATCAGCAGCAACATGAAACAGATCAGCAGCAACATGAAACAGATCAGCAGCAACATGAAACAGATCAGCAGCAACATGAAACAGATCAGCAGCAACATGAAACAGATCAGCAGCAACATGAAACAGATCAGCAGCAACATGAAACAGATCAGCAGCAACATGAAACAGATCAGCAGCAACATGAAACAGATCAGCAGCAACATGAAACAGATCAGCAGCAACATGAAACAGATCAGCAGCAACATGAAACAGATCAGCAGCAACATGAAACAGATCAGCAGCAACATGAAACAGATCAGCAGCAACATGAAACAGATCAGCAGCAACATGAAACAGATCAGCAGCAACATGAAACAGATCAGCAGCAACATGAAACAGATCAGCAGCAACATGAAACAGATCAGCAGCAACATGAAACAGATCAGCAGCAACATGAAACAGATCAGCAGCAACATGAAACAGATCAGCAGCAACATGAAACAGATCAGCAGCAACATGAAACAGATCAGCAGCAACATGAAACAGATCAGCAGCAACATGAAACAGATCAGCAGCAACATGAAACAGATCAGCAGCAACATGAAACAGATCAGCAGCAACATGAAACAGATCAGCAGCAACATGAAACAGATCAGCAGCAACATGAAACAGATCAGCAGCAACATGAAACAGATCAGCAGCAACATGAAACAGATCAGCAGCAACATGAAACAGATCAGCAGCAACATGAAACAGATCAGCAGCAACATGAAACAGATCAGCAGCAACATGAAACAGATCAGCAGCAACATGAAACAGATCAGCAGCAACATGAAACAGATCAGCAGCAACATGAAACAGATCAGCAGCAACATGAAACAGATCAGCAGCAACATGAAACAGATCAGCAGCAACATGAAACAGATCAGCAGCAACATGAAACAGATCAGCAGCAACATGAAACAGATCAGCAGCAACATGAAACAGATCAGCAGCAACATGAAACAGATCAGCAGCAACATGAAACAGATCAGCAGCAACATGAAACAGATCAGCAGCAACATGAAACAGATCAGCAGCAACATGAAACAGATCAGCAGCAACATGAAACAGATCAGCAGCAACATGAAACAGATCAGCAGCAACATGAAACAGATCAGCAGCAACATGAAACAGATCAGCAGCAACATGAAACAGATCAGCAGCAACATGAAACAGATCAGCAGCAACATGAAACAGATCAGCAGCAACATGAAACAGATCAGCAGCAACATGAAACAGATCAGCAGCAACATGAAACAGATCAGCAGCAACATGAAACAGATCAGCAGCAACATGAAACAGATCAGCAGCAACATGAAACAGATCAGCAGCAACATGAAACAGATCAGCAGCAACATGAAACAGATCAGCAGCAACATGAAACAGATCAGCAGCAACATGAAACAGATCAGCAGCAACATGAAACAGATCAGCAGCAACATGAAACAGATCAGCAGCAACATGAAACAGATCAGCAGCAACATGAAACAGATCAGCAGCAACATGAAACAGATCAGCAGCAACATGAAACAGATCAGCAGCAACATGAAACAGATCAGCAGCAACATGAAACAGATCAGCAGCAACATGAAACAGATCAGCAGCAACATGAAACAGATCAGCAGCAACATGAAACAGATCAGCAGCAACATGAAACAGATCAGCAGCAACATGAAACAGATCAGCAGCAACATGAAACAGATCAGCAGCAACATGATGTGATTTTTCACAGTGATTATCCTGGTTAGATATTCATGAGTCTAACAGCCTCAGGGTAGAAGCTGTTCCTCACTCTAGTCGGTTCTACACTTAAGGCCCTGGTAGAGCTTTGCGTTCGGCCGAACGCCGCTCCTTGCACGCGTTCTGTCCGCGCGCGTTCACCCACACAGCTCTGTGTTCGTTCTCGCGTTCATTCTAGCATTTTCGCTCCAAATTCTTGACGTCATTTGAGAAGCCACAGCGCAAAGCGTTCGCTGATTGGTCATTTGCTGACACGCCTACTGAATTGAATGACAGGTCGGGGGGAGAATAAAAAAGGCGAGCCGGCAGCTTCAGCGCAGCGGTGTTCTGTGTTTATATCTTATTAAAAAGTTCTAAAAAACAAAACAGGGAATGCTGGTCCTGCAGCCCACAGCCCACCAGGAAATCTGCAGAACCTCCCACAGCCACGTAGGACCCGAGTTTAATTCGCTCGTGACAAATTCATTCATTTCCTCATCATTTCAATCATGGAGTCAGCGGAGGAGGAAGCGATCACTTGACTTTTGGCAAAAAAACAAAAGAAAAGGCCAGATCAGGGATGAAGAAGAGGAATTTAATTCATTTGTGTCACATACAAAACAGTCCGGCGCCGGGCAGTTTATTGTGAGACAACGCGCCTCGCGTGCGCGGTCGTAAAATTTGAGCTTTGCGCGTTCGTGCCCTGTGGAGCTACGCTTGTGCATTGCGCTCGAACGGCGTCGAGCGGCGTTCGGCCGAACGCAGAGCTATACTGGGGCCTTTAATGCTCCTTAACCTCCTGCCTGAGGGAAGCAGGGCAAAAAGTGTGTGTGCTGGGTGAGTGAGGTCCTTCATGATGCAGGTGTCTCTCTTCCTGTATCTGGAGGTGTAGATGTCTGTGATGGTGGGGAGGCTGACTCCAACATCTTCTGTGCAGCCTTCACCACTCTCTGCAAAGCTTTTCTTTCTGCAGCTGTGCAGCCTCCATGCCACACATTGATGCTGGAGCACAGGATAGTTGCAACAAAGTTAACTCCAAATCTGATAAGTCTCAATCTGGTCATCTGGACAGTTTCTTTTAGTCGAAACATTTCACCCTCAGTCCAGAGGGTTTCCTCAGTCAGAGTTCCAGCACACTGATCTTCCCCCACCAAGCTGTAAACATCAGATCAGCAGCAACATGAAACAGATCAGCAGCAACATGAACAGCTACAAACAATATTTACAGCTTGGTGGGGGAAGATCAGTGTGCTGGAACTCTGACTGAGGAAGCCCTCTGGACTGAGGGTGAAACGTTTCGACTAAAAGAAACTGTCCAGATGACCAGATTGAGACTTATCAGATTTGATACCTGGATTATTGAGTATGAACTTTCTTGTTTTGAACCACTTTGGCTGTGGCTGCCTGCCTGGGAGGAGTCGACGAGGGACAGGACGGCCCCCAGAAACCATCTTGGCTCCAGCAAACTGGTTGGTCCACATAAGTTGTTTACAGCTTGGTGGGGGAAGATCAGTGTGCTGGAACTCTGACTGAGGAAGCCCTCTGGACTGAGGGTGAAACGTTTCGACTAAAAGAAACTGTCCAGATGACCAGATTGAGACTTATCAGATTTGATACCTGGATTATTGAGTATGAACTTTCTTGTTAACTCCAAATAGTTAATGGCAAGAATTTAATAAACAACTAGTACCATCTGATTGTTATGGAAGCGGTTATGTCTCATATTTAAAATTAAAATGGATTAGCAGAAATGCTTTTTCATTTCAAAGTCAAGCAGCATTTTTTGACTCATAATAAATAAAATGTATGTGACGGGGATCAGTCCCAGCCACCATTACACCAAACTGTAGGTTGTGAGATATTTTACAAACACACACATTGACTTGGACAAAAACATTTTTGCCTGTCTATCTTTCAGCAGAGCGTTATAAATATACATTGTAAGATGCTGCTAAATTTATCTTCTCATTTGTTAAGAGCACGGATGAGTTGTTTTTTTAATATTAATTATAAGTTAAACGCATAGTAGGAAGGGAAACAAAAATGGGAACACTAGTGAGAGAGGCACTAAATCTTCAAGCAAATGTTTTCCGTTTCAGGGCAAAGCTATTCTTAAGAGGCATGGCAACCTTTTGGCTCCAGCACTCAGCTGCCCAGAGACGGACCAAATGTACCCCGAATGTCTCTGTCTCTTCTCCCTCCGTGGGTTTACTGCTCCGCTTTCCATCCGAGAACAGATACGGTAGTGTCTTTGTTCCCGGTGAAACTCCCTCTCAGTTCATTAGATCAACTTCAGATCATCATGGACTCCTTGGGACTCCTTGATGTCTAACAGGATCCATGTGATGAGTGTTTGTCTTAGCTCCAGTCATAAGTCTGCCACATTTTTGTTAACGGCTTCCATTTGTCTGTCGGACATCAGGCATGCGGGGTGGGGGGGTGCTTTCACGCCTACAGGGGCAGTTACCCTGGCTAGGGTCCAGGACAGAAGCAAATGCAAACTGTGTAGAAGTATTTGAAGTACCGGTATGTCCACAGTCAAGCTGTAACGTTAGCAAATAATCTCATAACCAAAACGCCTATAATCTGTTATCTTTCAGCTTGAGAAGACGTGGGTGATGCACATTCCTTTATAAAATTCTAGGCCTTGGATTCTGTATGGTATTCGAGTGAGGGAAACTGAGCAATCTGTGCTACAAGCAGGAATCTGATCATTTGGCAGCTGCCTTGACTAAACTGATAGATAAACGTTTCCTTTTCAAAGATGCGGGGCTGGCAGAAGCTGTTTTAGCAATGGTAATTGTAATCTGGCCCTTGAGGCCTTCCGTCTAGATTTATGGGATGAATGGAGTCTTTTATGATTTAAGCGACTGGCAAGGAGACAGACCGGGAGTGTTTATGGCAGCGATTTGTGAGCAACGAGTGAGAGGTTTGCGGCAGAAAATGGTGTCTCTATTTTTGGACATGTCTCTATTGTGTGTCAGGGAAAACAGTTTGTGCTGACATGCCTCTATGTGGAGATAAGCACACACGTGAAACAATCCTTCTGCTTTTTTCTAAATTTGTTGCTTGATGCCAAAACGTGGACAGGCCTATTTTTACTGTCTAACTGCGTCTGTCTGTTTCAACATATGAACCTCTGAACCAAGGGTGCAACATGATTTCCAGATGGTCAAATCTTCTTCTTTCGGCTTTTCCCTTTTCAGGGGTCGCCACAGTGAGTCATCCTCCTCCACCTCACTCTGTCCTCTGCATCCTCTGTCCTCACTCCAACTACCTTCATGTCCTCTCTAACTGCATCCATATACAGTATCTCCTCTTTGGCCTCCCTCTTTGTCTTTTTCCTGGCAGCTGCATTTCTAACATCCTTCTACCAATATACCCACTGTCCCTCCTCTGGACATGTCCAAACCATCTCAGTCTGGCCTCCCTAACTTTATCTCCCAGTTGTTCAACATGTGCTGTACCTCTGATGATCTCATTCCTGATCTTATCCATCCTTGTCACTCCTAATGCCGGGTACCCACCGAACGCGTCTTGAGCATCAAAAACGTTCCCAACGCACGGTGTTGGCTGCTTGTCAACAGACGTCTGTTCGCACCGAACGCGTCTGATGACGCGCAGTGGGAGGAGCGTCTTGGTCCTTTTCCGTTTGTGTTTGTTTTGTTTTTTTGTACACCGGGCAGATGAAATCAGCTGTTTGTGAGCCTCGTTACTACTTGAGTGGGTTTTCTACGAGCCGAACTGCAGCTCCGAAAGTCTTTGTTGAGATTAAAACATTTTTTATGTTTGGGGTGATCGTACGTTCGAGTGGACAGCGGCAACTGTAAAAATGCCAAGTTTCTTACCGGAGGCTGGTTTCTTCATGGAGGCTCGTTGGGCTAAGTTTAAAAAGTCCCTTCGTTGTTGCGTCATCACATAGCAGAGTCTCTCCCGATTGGTTGCTGCGACGCGGCGAGCAACCAAAGTTCAATTATTTGAACTCCGGCAACGGCTGCTTTGGACGCGCCGTGTGCGCGGAAAAGAACTGCAGCGCTCTGTCGCGCTGCTTGAACTGCTCAAAACGCGCCCCGTCACGCTTCGCCGCTCCTCGCCGCTCCTCGCCGCTCCTCGCCGCTCCTCGCCGCTCCTCGCCGCTCCTCGCCGCTCCTCGCCGCTCCTCGCCGCTCCTCGCCGCTCCTCGCCGCTCCTCGCCGCTCCTCGCCGCTCCTCGCCGCTCCTCCACATAGACTTTGCATGCAACCCAGCTGCTTCCGCTGCTCGAAACGCGTTTGGTGGGTAGCCGGCATAAGGAGAACCTCAGCATCTTCATTTCTGCCACTTCCAGTTCTTTCTCCTGTCTTTTTGTCAATGACACTGTCTCCAGACCATACAGCATAGCTGGTCTCACCACTGTCTTGTAAACGTTACCTTTGACCTTTGCTGACACTTTTTTGTCACAAATCACTCCTGAAACTTTTCTCCATCCACTCCATCCTGCCTGGACACTCTTTTTCACCTCTTTACCACATTTCCCATTTTCCTGGACAGTGGACCCCAAGTACCGGTACTTGAAGTCCTGCACCTTTGTGACCTCTGCTCCTTGTAGCCTCACTGTTCCACTAGCCTCCCTCTCATTCACACACATGACTGAGTCCAGTGGTGTAGTCTACATTTTTGTAGTGGGTATACTGTGCTTAGAGACAAAAACCTGTCCGGAGGACCTACCGGTACTTAATTTTTCCTTTTTCTACCTAGATTACTGAGATGAATCAGGACATTTAGAGACAAAAATGCAATGTAGTGCAATGTAATTGACAATTTATTTTGAATTTTAAGCATATTTAACATTGCAAAATGTCTGTGATGCTTACATTTTAATAAATGCACAACAAACCTGAGCCTGATGACTGGATCTTGAAGGAGGCCCACTCCTCCGATATGGAGACCCTCTTTTCAGTCAGGACACCAGTTGACGTTATGGTACTGCAAACAGCACATCCTGCAGGAAGTAAATAAAAATTGTCATAATTGTATATTTTTTAATATTTCCTGATACCAGTAATAATACTAGAATCTACTGATTCACTAGACTGTAAGCATGTGTCGACAATTACATTCATTATTACCTTTCATTATTACTTGCATACACTTTTGCATTATGACCAACTAAAACGTGAAAATGAAATGATCACACACACACACACACATATATATAATTTCTCATGTAATATACTGTACTAAACTTTTGAAAGATATGATTATCAGACTATTTTAAAATTATCAAGTCATAATATGTTAATGTTGGAAATATATCAATTAAACCTTATATACAAATTGGTTCCCATATTTTTTTATATTTACCTAATTTTTTGTTCCTCCATTCCAACCAGGGATGTCTGTTTTTAAATTCCCGAGCCTGACTTTCACTCCACAAGGCTGGCCAATTTGGATCTAAAAATGAAACAAGGAGTTTTAAAACAGAGTAAAAAGCATAGCATTTTGTTGATTATTGGAGTGACAGACTTTGTCACAAACAAATCATTTTTATATTCACATATTTATTTATATGAAATGTTACTGTAAAATTCTGGACAGTAACCGTGTTTCCATCAAGGTTTCTTGATGCGCATTTTGGAGTTTGGCATCAGAAAAGGTCGATAAAAACATGCATTTACTTGCTGCTTGAGCTAGCTTCAGCTAACTTGTACTAGCCGACACTTACCTGGGGAAATGCAGATATCAACCTCATTATGGCTGGTTTCGGCCGTCGAACTGGTAGGTTCTTCTAATGTTGTCTCTGTAGCTTCGGGTTCAGCTGGTTTATAAAAACATTCAAAAAGTGTAGCTTGTTTCCTTTTCATTTTGAGTCTGTCGTCGTTAGCGAAAATGCTCTACCACACCGTCTGTCGCCCGCCTGCATCCCGAGCAGCCAATCATTCATTCATTCAACCTTTATTTATACAGGCTAGCCTCGTTGAGTCACGGGGACTCATTTACAAGAGGGACCTGTCTCACTCACACCAAACAACCATCCACTCTCACACTCACACCTAGGGTCAATTTAGAGTCACCAATCAGCCTAACAAGCATGTTTTTTGGTCTGTGGGAGGAAACCGGAGTACCCGGAGGAAACCCACGCATGCACGGGGAGAACATGCAAACTCCACCCAGAAAGGCCCCGGACCGGGATTTGAA